>JAVQJS010007674.1:0-23948 GCA_036024795.1 Galaxias rostratus | reverse complement strand
CCCCCCCCCCCCCCCCCCCCCCCCCCCCCCCCCCCCCCCCCCCCCCCCCCCCCCCCCCCCCCCCCCCCCCCCCCCCCCCCCCCCCCCCCCCCCCCCCCCCCCCCCCACATTGAACATTTCTTGTGGGGTGGTAGGAGGGGCTAGGCCCACTATGAAAGGTGTCAAATGTTTTTTCTTTGGGGTGTTGGGGTGGGGGTGTTGGAAGATTAGCTAGAGACAATGCGTGGCAGTAATCCTCGTTTTCCATTTCCCCCTTCCCACCGCTAAGCACACCATTAGCACCCAGAACCTGCTCCCTGGAGAAGCCAGTGTCTACTGCCTCCAACTAACTTGAGCAAGACCGCCAAAGAAGATGGAGAGAGATGTTGACGGAGAGTCACACAGCAAAAGGTTTGGAGACACTGTGCCATGTGACTCTATGAGAATATATGATGAAGCTCATTACAGCCTGAGCACCCCAGTTCAGAGTGTGTGGCATTGGTGGGGGGGGGGGGTAAGCTTGGCCTCCTGTGTCAAAAGCACAGAAAAGGAGGGGCTGGACAGAGGTCAGTGGCTTCCTGAAAGATGCCGGGGGGTTGGGATGGGAGTGGGTAGGGACGTTGTGGGGGGGTGGGGGGGTTGTGGAGTTCCTGTCTCCCATTCAGAGAGGCCACGGGGGTTGCGGCAAGGTCAAGGGGTCATCTTTGAATATACCAGAGAAGGAAACGCCTTTTAAGACCGGGGTAGGCAGACAAAGCATGCAGCCTCTTTGAGGTGGTTAAAAAGCCTGGACTCGCTGAAAAACGCAGTGGTCATTTGAAGTTCATGCGGATAAAATGGCTTGCACCCAAGCCCCTTTGCTCGTATTGTTTACGGACACATGCATAAATGTTCCTGCAAGGCAGTCCATTACCCTGTCGTGTCCTACCCATTAGTCCAAGGCTCCTCCCTTAGTCTTCAACCTTAAGCTTTCTTTTTTCGGAGCCCACCCCCCTCGACCCAGCCCTTCCACCCAGTGGCATGCAGCAGCTCCCAACAGCCGGGTCGACAAAGCCCCATAAGGGCTGGTGTAAACCAAGCTCCACCGTTGTTCTCGTTAAGCCTTGCCGTGCCTAAGAAACGTGTGCTCTCTCCTGCTGTTAGTGCATGTGGCTGTGTTCTGGTTAGAGCTAGCCCTGGGGCAACCACCTTCCCCTGCGTGATGCTCTCGCCTGAGAAAGCGAGTTTGTGCTGTGACAGTCTTGACTTGACAGAGACAAATGGTCAGGGTCTAGGTTGGAAGCAAAACACAACGGAGATGAACGGTATGTACTTCCCATATGTGCAATGCAATGTACTGTTGGGTGAACATTCCAACAAGGTACGGATACATTCTGCATTAACCTTGAAATAAATCAACAAAAGAGGCGATAAGAAAGTGGGTAAAACATCATAGAACTCAATCTGTTCACACTTGTAAACAATGAATGTCAGAGTCATGGGGTGTCTGTGTTTGTTTCAAATATTCTCCTTGCTCAAAATGGCTTTTGGGAACATTCAACCAGCCAGGGCGGGGCTATGCTGGGGATTAGGGGCTGGAATGTTTGGAGTGTAGGTGGACAGGTTGGTAATGTGCTGCTGAAAGGTATGCCAGCTGCCAGAGCCAATATCTTGGAGATCTGTAGTTCACGACAGGGGCAAGGGTGAGAGGTGTTGACAGCCTAGCTCTCCTTTTCGTTGACTTTCTAACACACGGATGCATGGACACAGGCACGCTTGTCAATTCAAAACTCTCACACACACACATTTCTGTAGGGAAGTATCTATTGATGCGTTACCTCAACATCCCTGACGCTGATCACATCTTAACTACTTTGATCTTTCATCATTGTGTTGCTAACGCCCATACGACCAAAACCTCTTGTACTTTAAAGTTTTGGAGTTCACATAGGTTTAAAGACCTGATGCATATGGCTACATCTTTATTGTATTAGAGGAAACCAAATTGCACAGCCGTGCATGCCCTATCATGCTGAATTTCACTGCAATAACTCCCATCTTCACCGATGTCATTTAGTCAGGATCCTGACAAAAAGCTGCCAGGTCCCTATTTGAACATGTGTGACTGTGTATTTAGTGTATTCTGTGTTGTGTGGGCGTATGGGTGAGTACCCGTGTGTGTGTGTGTGTGTGTGTGTGTGTGTGTGTGTGTGTGTGTGTGTGTGTTTTAAGTAATGTTTTCTCTCATTCAAGACTGAGGAAAAGGGGTATGCTGTAGCTGTCAGAAGACCATCTGGGTGACTGTTCAGCGATAAATTAATGCGCCATGTAAGACAGCTAATGCAGGAAGCAAAGACAAAACACAATGGTGCATCTGCCAGCAACCTGGACACAAAGTCACACTCCACTAAGGGTGCTAAAAAGCTCATGTGCACATTGGACGAGCTCCCAGAATATAAATCAAGGGTCCCCTCTGTTTAGGTGGCGTCATATTTTCCTAATTATTACCGTTCCTACATTTTTTTCTTGTACTGAGCAACCTGTTTGCTTTTCTTAGCTATCAATACAAAAGCAAGAACCACGGTTCATTAACCAGCCTTAAATGATGACTCTTTCAGTTGGAGACTGGTTGTTATATGGTGTCCAGTGTCCAGATATCCCCCCTTCACATCCACACACCTAACCGTTTCTTGACCTGCATTCTGCAAGCACAACAGGCAAATTGATAGCTCCTCTTTTTATGACCACACTAAGAGGAAGTCAGTGAAACAGGGAGGCTTGAGCCAGAGGCTGGCTGTTGCTGTTTACAAGCCCTCATATAAAACCAGACCGTCAAAGGGAAAAGCATCCAGTAGGGCAGCTAGCTAGCTTGCTAGCTGGCTAACCCACATTTCCTTTTGCCCTGGGCCTGTACCATAATGTTCTTTTCTGTTTGCTTAATGAGGAGGAATGGGGTGGGGCTGTAGCAGAGTCTCTGAGGTCAATAAAAGCCAACAGCTAATCAAGCAAAGGGGGGGGGGGCAGGAAGCAGCGTGGCTACGTTGGCATCCCACGCTCCTTCAGATATGGCGGCGGCGGGGCCGGTAAATGAAGGAGTTGGAGCGAGCTGGGGAGGGGGGGGCAGCAGATGGGAGCCTTTGGTAATGGCTGAGAGCTGCGGGGGAAGACTTCAAACGAGCTGCCGAGGAGTGTGCGGAGGCTGTGCTGCTAGGGGTCTATTAGGAAGGAGGAGAGCGGGGGATTGATCGGTGTTTTATGGCCAAAGTGGAATGTTTGTGCAGTCTGACTTCAGTCTGGAGAGATAACAAGACCTTTTGCGATGACCCCTGGGATGCTGGTGCAGTTAAGGGAATAATCTGACGCCAGAAAACAAAAAAGTCAGACAGGGAGAAAATGAGAGACATGAGTGACTAGAAAAAGTGTTTGACGAGGTAACAGCACTTCAATAATCCACGCAAATCACCCCCACACACATACTCCCACTCCACTTCTGTAGTCCCCAACCTACAACTCTCTCTCTCTCTCTCTCTCTCTCTCTCTCTCTCTCTCTCAAACGTGCACACCCACATACACACACGCACACCCACACATCCAGCCTCGGGGCCCGAGTCCAAGCTAAGTGGACAGGTGCTGAGGTTATGGTCCATCGAGACAAGCCGCCATCCTCCCCTGAGCTCCTTCTGCATTATTGAAAGGCCAGTTCATTCATGTCAACAGGAACTTCCTGCATGCCTAAGCAAGTGTAAGGGATACACACGGACCCGCTCACCCGCAGACTAAGTAACCAGAGAATGCCAAGGCCGGGCCAAGAGGACCCACTTATCCTTACAGGGACAGAACATGCATAGTGCGCTTCAGTTAGGCCTTTGGCATCCTGCCACTGGTATCAAAAACAATGGTTTTGTTATTCTCCCCATTTCCGTTGGTGAAGATGTCAGCTGTATTATAGGAAATGGTGGCAGGAGTTGATTTGACCTCACTTTCCATTTTCACTGATTAGCTAATGCGAAGCACATGGTTTTTAGTGTAATCCTTTTCAACAATGAGTTGGAAAATAAACGAAAATAAAAGATCACAATCTGTTGACCTGACGTGATCCTTTTCACCAGGAGTCAAAATCATAGATTCTAGTAGAAAAGCGGCATCTGTGACATGCTGCACCTTTGAATCTAGTTGAACTAAAAGGATTTACAAGAAATGGTACTGCTTCTGTATTTCCTCCTGTCTGGTCGTTTTGTTAAGGACTCCTCTGTCTCTGCTCTGCTAAAGCACAGGACTGTTGCGGCAAGCGCGTCTTCCCAGTTAATGGCCGCTCTGACCCCGGGTTCCTGACAGTCAGGTGTGGCTGCTTGACACGTTTACAAATTAAGTGAGAGGGGGAAGGTCATTTTGACTGGCCGTTCATTTACGTGCTACCACATTTCCATGCCTACGCTTTTTGATAGGTGCAAGTCTGTGTGTAAATGTGAACAGTGCCCTTGTTTGTGCGTGCACCAAGAAGTTATTTTCTGTTCTGAAAATAATTCCATCCATGTGTTTATGTGAGCAGCTGTGCACTTAGTTTGTGATTGGAGAACTTGGCTTGTGACAAACAATGTTAAATTACCATGTTCTTGTTTCATTCTTTCCTTGGTGGAACTTGAACAAAAAATAACAATTTTGATGACGTCAGACAGGCAGTGGTTAAACGTTAGCACTTGTTATACGTGACCGTCAACCTGTTGCCATCCAGCATGCAGCGTTTCAGTGGTCTGCTCTCTCTCCACATCTACCTCCTATTGCCCTCAAAGGATGTCATGGGACACGGAAAAAAGCCAAATGCAACCACGTCCGTTCACATGACCACTAAACAAACACTTTTATTCATCTCGTCCCCACCAGATAGCGAAACTGATTGCACCACTGATAGGCTTTATAATGGGAGGTGTAGGCTACACAGCAACCTTCAGAACCATGTCCTTTCTCTAGCTGTGAAAAAGTATCTGATTGTAATGTATTGTTCTATTGTTCCTTTGTTCAGTCAAAAACTCAATTATGCCTTCTCCTATTGAATTTGCATTCACCGCATGTATCTTACAGTGTAGGGTTAGCAAAATTCAAAACAAGTGCCTCAAATCAAATTTCCTAAAATGACCCGTGAATGGAATTTGAAAGAAGGCCATTCATTTGGAAATCTCTTTCAATGAAGGAAAGTATTTCTCCCGGGTGAACAGCCCTCTCCTCAAAATAAATAAATCGGCTTCATCCCTTCAGCTACAGATCTCTCTTGTCCTTCCTGCGCCGCCATTCCGCTTTATTTACTTGAACTCTGGCCAGGGGTCGGCTGCCTGGCACCTCAGGGCAGTATAACCCCTCATTTAAAGTGGAACACTTGTGGAACTCCCAGAAGCCTTTTGAGCACGTTGTTAAAATTCCTGTCTGTCCTGGTAAACACTGCAGGGTATGGCTGCATTGGTCAGTCGTAAGAGGAAGTTCGAAAGGTCAGTATGGTTTGGAGGAGGAACTGTAACACACACACCCACACACACACACACACACACACACACACACACACACACACACACACACACACACACACACACACACACACACACACACATTCATAACAGGCGGTCATTTACTGGTTCGTTCCTGGGATATTGCTGAGGGACACCGACTATTCATGGGCTGCCAAGCCCCCACTTAGGAAGAGGTGGGACAAAAAAATTGTCGCTTGTGACTATCACCCCTCTTTGTCCTTAATTGGTGCTATGTTTGACAATGAAGTGAGACAAAGCTAAGTTGTGACACCTGTGGAAAAATAGTCATTGTATTTTTTATCGTCACACAAAGCTTTCCCTCCCATATGAACATGAGAAAAAGACCCAAATGACATTTGAAAAGAGTTACTTCACTGTTACTGTTTACAGTAACTGACTGCTGTTGTTTGAACATTGAATAAGTGTAACTTGCTCCTGTCATGCAACGGGTTGAGCTAAGACTTTATTAAAGCCAAACAACTGATATTATATGCTAACTTCACCTCCGGCAGCTGGAACTAACGGCTAAGTTAAGAGGAAGCAAAGGTAACGATGGACTAAAATATTGATGAGATAAAAAATTCATCAGGTCTAAAAAGCACATTTGCATGCGACTAGATCTAGAGGACAATTACACGGTCCTAAAAATAGGGAAGCAGTAAATTGTCGCTCACCACTTATTGATTATTTATCAACTGATCAAGGCGGAGGATTGTGGCCATATGGAGAGCTTCATCTGGATTCGTCCATTGAACATAGGTGTGTTCGTTGACTTAGGGAAGGCTTGTTTACAAAGTTAGACTTGTGGGGGTAGATTGCGGATGGACTTACAAATATTGACTCCCATTCAACTCATGACACCAAGTGGCTACAGCATACAGGTGTTCATCTGGAGCCATGTGCATTGGGAAGGTGCTTATCGTGCCTCCTGGACTCAATTTGACGGGTTTCTTAATGAAACACCGAAGAGCATGCTATCGCTTATGAGGTTGAACTTTCCAAAAGTGTCCATGGACACCAAGGAGCCTAACAATTCTGCATTGTAAGGTAGTAAGACAAAAATACTTATGAGGAGGGGCTCTCTGTACATTTACCTGGGTCACAGGAAAGCACCGTCACAGAACTTGGTAGTGTAGGATAGTGGGCGGATTCCCTGAACAGTCTATGACTGTTTATGGAAAATTAATTAGGAGGGCACCGGTCACATGTTTTGAAAGAGTGTCCCCATGGCGATTCTTATGAGTTTTTAATCACACGCTCAGGAAGTATCAGTGACAACCCACCTGATTATGAATTTATTTCCTCATCATGGCTGTGCCCAGTGGTACAGCCTTTCTGTACATGCAACTGCTCAATTCTGCATTCAAAAGAACTGTGATCATGTGTGAATTTCAGGTCATTGCTTTAAAAAAAACCTGACCAATACTTGGATAGAAAATGAAAAGCACCGGAAAGATGGGTTGAAGGAGAGTAATGGTTTATTTTGGAATGAAGATAGTTATGCCTTGGAATGGTGGCCCAAGTGGTGGACCTGAACGGGCTGTGGGGGGGATCACGCCACGGTGCTGTTCCACCCGGCAACTCCCTTCTATGAAGTCACGGAGGCCATGAATTATTGACCCCCTGCTCAGAAAAAGGGCCGGGTCTGCCAGTTATTCTCTAACTAGCGTAAAAAGTATTGATATATTTTTAATGACCGGAGCTGGGGATATAAGCAGAGGTGCTGAGACAGCAGGGGTGCAGAGCAACGATGATGTTGCTGGTTTCCAGAGCATGATGTCTTCGGCTAGAAAAGGCATGCATAATGCGCAAGAGTCTGGTCTAGAGAGGACAGCTCAACTCACAATCATCTCGGATGCCTTAGTGGTCTCATGCAAGACTTGAAAATGAATGCTGTGCTGCGTGTGTGTGTGTGCGCGTGCATACGCTTGAGTGCGTGAACATTCTGAGTTCTGTTGTTCTGCAGTCTTAGTCATCCACAGGAAGTCTGGGGGATGTGCTCACACTGTGCGATGCGTCTTTGTTGTGAGGCTGCCTCAGACTTTATTATGAGCGTAGCGAGGGCATTTCTCTTAATTGTGTACTCTGAGTGAAATGTGAACTTTAACAAGTGGCTATGCTGACAGGCCAAAACGTCCATATAATTGACAATGACTGCTTTCCCCCCACGTACCTCCTCTCTTTAATGTTACTTGAAAAAGATAAATGTTCCAGGCAAGTGACATTTTGAACTCAAAAGCTCATAAGATATTAAAGAGCCCCTTGCCTACTGTGTGACAAAAGCATCCAATTGTGCTCATGGAGTTTTTTGGCTCAGCAATAAATCATTTCACAATAAATCTGAATCCGATTACTTGTAAGACCATCCACTTTGTGGAAAACTGCAGCATTCTTGTGATGAAACTGCTTTGTTAATAATCCCCCAGTTCCTTTCTGACGCAAATAATCGACTCGTCAAGTAAAATCTGGCTATATCGTGGAATAAACCTTTTGGAGGTACATCTCAGCATGATTAAATAACAATGTCACATTTCAATGGCGCAGAACACCCCGTGGACAGCTGGAGGGGTTAGGCTCTGTACATAACACAGCACACCTACAATCAGTCTGTGGAGCCACTGTGCTATCTCTCCAGGGCCCTGCAGCACAACTAGCGTGTGACAACCCCCCCACCCCCAAAATTTACAATTGGCCCAATGTCCAGAGGTGTTTATTTAGGATTGATCGGATTTTTTTTAATAAAAAACCATACATATCTACATACATAATACATATCTGCTTCCAGCAGTAACAGCTGTGTGATGCCATGCAGGCAGTGGAAGCCTGGGCCAGAGGATGTCGGAATACTAGGCTTCCGCTGGGCTAGAGAGACAGCCCTGGGATTTTACAGTGGTTATATTGGAAGCCATTACTTCATTCAAGTTGGCATAAGCTTTCAGAATAAGCCAACAATGTTGTAAATAAGAGATGAGATTCCGTTTGAGTGGACTAATCCTAAATGTACTGCTAGTCACTCTGTTTTTACTCAATATTGACATATTTCCTCATGCATACTTCAGTAACGCTGCAAAGGGATTCACCCTCTTGACACTTGAGAGTGTATCGGGGTGTGTCTATACACACACCTTTGATTACATGATGATTCCATGCTGGTAATGCAGAAGGCAAACTGTCAGCAGGGACTTGGTGTGCTGTGATTTCACCACTTATCCTTAGATTTGGGAAAGGTCTCCCTGCATTGTTTATGCTGCCATCTTCATGATTATAGCACTGCAAATACCTTATTACATTCTCTTACCTCTAATTCTAGAATAACAAAAAAATCGTGAATGCGTACAGCAGCACAATAACACATCCTTACAACCCATTTAGCAGTCGGGGAGGGGGTTTGAGCAGCATATTGTTTCCAGGTAAAAGAAGTAAAAACACATCTAAATTGTGAGAGCCACTCCGACTGATTTTTGCTTTTCGCAGTTCACCTTCTCCCTTCATTTTCCTTCTTTCCCATTCTCCGCGCCTTCTCTCTAGCTCAGCTCCAGGGATGTGTGAGAGATGGCACCAGAGGCGTGAGGTGTTATTCTTAGCCCACATGTTTAGGCAAGGGCTCTGAGGAAGAGACGCCGCCCGCCTGCCTGTGACTTCGCCCATATGTGCGATTTATGGGGGTTGGTCATGAAACTCAGTGATGTCCGATGTGTGAAAACACCCACTTCAATGTTTGTGTGGTCAAAAATAATTGTTCACAGAGAATGGGTCTATCAGTGATGTCGGTCTAGGTAAAATAAATATTCTATAACCCTAAATAAAAAACTTCTAAATAGTAGCAGTAAAGCTCAATAACTAAAATTATAAAAAGGTAGACATGAGAGTAGTTTTTTTGTGTGTACAATTTTAGGAATGGCTCATTCAGGAACATTTTTAACAACATGTTTCTGTAATTGATTAAAAATAACGTCAATACAGCCAGTAATCTATAACGTTCAACACCTAATCCCAAGATTCATCTTGTAGCAACAGCAATACAACTAGGTCAGAGTTCTTATCTAATTAAATGCTCAGAAATCAAACAAATGTTTGAACGCTAAAGCCATACCTCTTCAGCTCTCTTTGACAGGCAAATGTGTCATATGTGACAGGGAAGTGGGGCAAAGACAAACGTTGTTTTTTCAGAACAGTGCAAAATAGAAAGACAACCACATCAAAAGCTTAGGCTGGCAAAGTGGCTTCTTGAGGCAGGTAAACGTGTATGCACTGGACGTGAAACATCCAACTGGTGTGTTTCTACACCTGCCTGTCATGAGGTTTAGCAGATAGGCTGTAATATCATCTTGGTATACCTGGTTCATCAGACTGTGCTATCATCGTGGTATACCTGGGTCCTTAGGCTGTGCTATCATCGTGGTTAACCTGGGTAATTTGATAGTGCTATCATTGTGGTATGCCTGGGTTATTTGGCCATGCTATCATCATGGTACACCCACAGGCATCATAGTATACCTGGGTCATTTGGCTGTGCTATCATTGTGGTATACGTGGGTCATTTGGGTTCATGGCTCTCACGCCAGTCAGCTGTCTCATGTTGACCCAGAGGTAAGAGAGCTCAAAATCCACCCATAAATTTCAAATGTATGGTCCTTATCCTAACTCAGTTAAACTACTTGCAACGCACCCACACAAGTCACTATTTAAGATTAGTTGCTACACAGTGGTACGACAAACAATGTTTTGGTGGCAAAATATTTGCCGCGGTTTATGAGTTGTGGGGAGATGGTCCATTGTAAATATTATCTTCTCAAAACAATGTATGATGCTAATCTCTGTTGAAGAACAAGCTAATGAGAAGAAGAAACCTGCAATCGAGTTAAGAAATTTGTAGGGTAACCAACTAAGCATTTGACCAGTTTACCGAGGGATTTAGAAATCGCACTTTAACAGTTCCGGAGGAACTCCCAACAAAAAGCTACACTGGCAACATTGCGAAGACAGATAAGTAAAATACGTGCTACAAAAAGCAAAGTGGTGGGAAATACCCTGATTGAAAAAAAGGGAAGAGAAGATGCGAGGAGACGCTCTTTGAAAGACGTAGTCGCACGTAAGAGTTGCGGAGGAGAGAGAAGCGGGGGGGGGGGAAAGGGAGCTTTCCCGTGATTCATCTGTTCCCACGGGCAATTTATTCTGGTAGGACGGAACATCCAAATCCATCAGCAAAGTTTTGGAGGGCAAGCAGACACTCAGCTGGATGACGCAGGAGGGAGAGGGAGGGGCACAGAGGAGCAGCCTTTTCAACCCAAGCCCTCACTTTGTTTGTTGCTGCCCAGGCCCACGTCCGCGCCCTGGGTCCGTTAATTAGTCACACCCCCCTTCCGCTCCACGGGTGACGCCCACTGTTGTCATGGGTTCCCTTGTGTGGACCCACTTATAAATTGGTCTCTCTCAACTGGACGTCATATCCATGTAACAGAGGCAGAATGAACCTGCTCGACCTCCGAGCATCCCTAGCCAAACACACGAACATACACTCAAAAGTGGACTTGTATACATACACAAACACACACACACACACACACACGCACACACACACGCACACACACACACACACACACACACACACACACACACACACACACACACACACACACACACACACACACACACCGTCCCTTTCTCTCTCTTTATCCAAGAGATGTGTGAGTGCTTCGAGCATGCGGAAGCTGACATTCGGAAACCGTGACAAGTTTTCCAAGACCTGAGTGACTGTGAGATTACTGTAAAGTCAATGGCACACATCGGTCACCTGCTAAAACGTGACTCGGCCTCCAGCTTGTAGCTCTGCTGATGAGGGTGGTGATACACTGACAGTGGCATGCTTAGTTCATATGTCAGCCCCTGAAGGCAACCGTTTAGAGCGAGGGGTGTAGAGGTAAGACTATTGTGGGCAAACACATAAACATCAAATGCCCATGGAAGACCTACAGAGCGTCTGACCAAAACATGCCGATCATAAGTTGTATGATACCCTGGTAACACCTCGGCGACGGCACAAGGTAAGCTTGTCCAGGTGAAGTGGTTGAGCAGTCGTGGACCCCTAGATCGGTCGAACAATATGGGCAGCCTCACCCTGGCGACGCCTAGGACATGCTGGAGCTCTCTGGCCTTGACCCGCCAGTGTTTACTTTGGGCTCTATATATTTGGCGGTCTTGGAAGAGGTACATGGTGGGAGGATTATGAAACGGCGCCTTGCCATGCAGCTCATTGACGAGCGATAGGAAGGATTCTCGCCTGTTATGCAAGATATTAGTCACCCTTATTCCCTCTCCCGTTCCTCCTTCTTCTCCCTCAGTCTCTTATATCTTTCACATTTCTTGTTTCTACTTCTTCAAGAAGAAATAAACAATGACCCATTTTTGTCTAAAGGATGGTGGTAGTATATTCTGTAATCAGTATGTCTCCTTTAAAGAACCGTAAGATAAGTGTGGTCAATTGTGGCAAGATTGGTTGGATCCTATTGGTCAAAGCTTTCGAAATTCTCATGAGTTCACACATTTCTATTTCTTTTATTACTTTATACACTGCATTGATAGACAATCTAATGCCTAGCCTGAAAGTATTCCCTTCATCGACGGCCCTTCCCACATGTTGGCATACAACATATTAGTATACCTTTTGGGATTGGACGTTGCACATGAGGTGTGCATTTACGGTACTGTCAGAGCCAAAATGGACGCAGGGCTTTGCAGAAGCGCAGTGCACCACTGCTCACGATGCTATAATGCAGACACACTCCAGCTCATGCAGCAACCCTATCCACTAGGTCTCTCCGCACACCCTTCTCTCTATGTCTGCCCCCCAACCCAATGCACCATGACATCATCAAAGCATCACCACCCCTCATCATTGTTGACCTAATCGTCAAAAAAGGTATTTACAACATTTATGTGTCTCAAAATGTGACTGCATGAGGATGCATGACGGCAAGCTTTCCGGAATCTCCCCCCAAAAGCCCCTGCTTCCTGAAATGGAGATCCCTTCTGGGCTGATGGGGATTCTGAATGGATGAGAAAGTATGAATGAACGAGCAGCCATTCTTAATGTTTTCTTGCCCTCCCTGGCTCCTTCCTTCCCTCCCTCCCTCCCTCCCTCCCTCCCTCCCTCGGGTCAGCTCACTCGCTCCCAGCCCTCTGTGCGAGTCGCTCCACCATCATCACAGCATGGTGCAGTGTGGGGGCTGTTGCCATGCAGATTATGGGCTGTAATCCTCAAAATGACAGAGAGATTGCATACAGTACTGCATGTGTGTGTGTGTACATGCTCACACACACACACACACACATGTCGTTGCCACTGCGAGACAGGATGTTTCTGTCTGGCTTATTCCTTAACATCGGCCGTGGTTAATGACCAATCCTTTGCTAATTCCCTTCCACCTCAAGAAGGAGAAAGACAGCTGTGTCAGTGATGCGAGTAGGTACTGGTAATCTTTCTCGCCGAACCCACTCACAAAACAAGCCGCAGCTGGAAAACGGGACGGGAGGGGGTGAGAGAGCATCAAGTTGTCATCATGAGGTAATGCGCTCATTCATTCATTCAGGAAAAGCCAGCAACATCTTAAAGCGCGGCTGGGGGGGGGGGGGGGGGATTCATTGAGACAATTAAAGCCATGAAAGAAAGGGCGGGGGGAGAGGCGCAGTGGGAGGGGTTAGAGGAGTAGACTGAAATATGTGAGTACTAATACAGTATCATTGCAATACATATTTCAGATGATGTTTCATAATATCAGACTATGAGAAGGGGAACAGGATATAAACGAATGACTACCATTGATAAAGCTATAATAAACTAATTAACAAGACATCTATAAATCATCAAAACATCTAAAAATATGCTATTGACAATGGATGAGAAAATGTGGGGAAGATACAAAAAACAAAAAGGACATTTCTACTGTTCTAATGCATTTCATAGCATTGTATTTCATAGCATTGCACTCTATTCAAAAGGGCCCTACTGTCTTCTTTTGGCACACATTATTTCGGCCATCAAAGATGTTCCACCTGAAAATAAGTTTAGAATAATGTATTATAATGGGTTCGTTTTTGCAATTAATGGTATGTAATGTATTTATGCATTATTACGTATTGTTGGGACTAAAACTGTATTCTTATTTGATCTAATCTTATAGGATTGCTAAATTTCATGGCTCATAATATCAAGATAATGTGTTTGTTAACGTCTAGGTCTGAGTCAATGATGACATCACTTCTCCATAGATTTTAGAGACGTGGCCTCAAGGTATGTTTGGCCTTTCCTCTGTAGGAAAGATGTTTTTTGAGGGAACATCTTGTCTTTAGTGATGAAAGGCTGTAGCATACGAACGAGCGTTCAACAGCTGAAATGTTAGCCTTGGCCTGTTCTAACTTGGATGAAATAGAATTGAGCATCGATTTATTAGTCTTCACTTATCAGATTACTAAAATACATTTTTATAAATATATTCTGTAGTAATTCATTCAGCCACATATTGATAGGTTACTGATTAAATGGATAATGTTTTCTTGGATCGCAGAGCAACATTGTTTTAGGTATCGACACTCCCGCTATTGCCCTTTTTTTTTCTTACCCTAACTGACCGCGATGGGACTGAAAACCCATAACGTGCGTCCAGTTTAGGTGTTTGTGGTCAGAAGTTGCTGGCGTCATGAGCATTCTAAGATGCACAAATGGCGCACACAATCACTCCGCCATATTCCCAACATTTTTAATATTGAACAAGTATGTTGAATCGCAACGGGGTCAAGTTTTTTTGCTTGAACTCTTTTCTTTTGCATTTTTTTCTGATGTCGAAGAATGATTGCGTAGAACACAGACATCTGAGAAAATTTGCATGAATTTCACCTAATAAAATATTTAGAAATTATGTCTATGTATCAAAATAAATATTGTTTTTCAAATTCCATCCATCCACCAGCAAAGCCGCTTATCCTATGTAGGCTGGAGCATATCCCAGCCGACATAGGACGAGTGGTGGGGTACACCATGGACAGTTCAATCACAGTGCAAACACATTGAGACAGACAACTCCAACTCACGGACACTTTTAAAGTCACCAATAGACTTGCACATTTTCGGACTGTGGGACGAAACCAGAGTGAACCCGCGCCAACACAGGGAGAACGTACGAACTCCACACAGAATGGCCCTTGGGTCAGGTGGGGATTGAACCCAGGACATTTATCCTGTGTGGTAATAGTGCTAATCACCGAGCCACCACGCTGCCGCAAAATGTTTGTTTAAATCAACAAATTCCATATGTACGTGCTTATCTGTAAAAACTAGATTATTGAAATAAACATCTAAATTCAATCTATAAGAATTTGGATCTAACTCTTCAATCGCCAAGTGTACAAAAAAATCTCAGGTTTATTTCAAAAATGTAAATGTAGATAAACGGATAAATGTTTTAAGAAGTATAAATGATATCTGAAGCTATAGGCCTACACTTCAACATTTAAATGTTCCTCAGACAAATCTGGGAAAAAAAATATACAAGCTGTAAATTCAATTTAGAAAATAAATGACTAGATTTTCGTGAATTCTGGGGTAAAATGCAAATAAAATGTTGACCATTTTTATACTCGGCGCTCCATATTTGGCAATGTGAAGCATTTTTTTCTCCCATTCAAGATACCGTTGTTAGAGGAAGGGCTTGTGTCAAGATACTAAAACGGCAGCTAACTATCAAGCTATTGATAGTCAACATAAGAATCTGGAAATCTTTCCCACCCACTCCTGACAGCCGAAAACCATAACAATACTCAAACAACACCTCTCACCCATTTAAACAAGCATGTATACTCGTTATAATGCTTTGTAACTGTTCTATTGTAGTCTGATGAATTTACAACCTCACACTTAAGGCAATGCTGCCACCTGGAGGGGTAATGAGATTTATTTAGGAAGTCATCCCTCACATGTTCATTTAATTGTGAAGAATAAATTTACCATGTCTCCGAGTCTGCATGATTAACGTATCCTACTCGATTTGCTTTATTTGCATCGGTATGCTGTTTGACCTAGCGCCTTCTTCCGTTGAGCTAAATCTTTAAAGTTCCTAACGGAATGTACAGATATGTTGTATTTGGTAGGAAAGTCATTGTATGTTGTGTTCTATGGTGTTTGTCAAAAACTCAAAATGTGATTTCTTAGTTATTATTGTTAAACTATGCAATAATCTCAATAAAACTTGTTTCACGTTGTCATTATGGTGTATTGTCTGTAGAATTTAGATGAAATAAATTAATTTAATCTCAATACTCATCAAACTGTTGGAATAAGCCGATAATATAACAAAATGTGGGAAAGTTGAAGCGCAGTGAGTACCTTCTGGATGCACTGCATAGGTGCTAGACAAAGTTTTTTATACATAGTACAATTCAATGAATACATTCTTAATAGATAACTTAGTTTCAGTAAAACAGTATTGATTGTGGTCTCAAATTACAAAATACAAGGAAGCTTTGCAGTGGTTTTCTAGTTATCCCTGATCTTAGTGCAACTTTTACAGCAGAGGAGCAAAATAAAGGGAGACTTGGACTTGACATTATAGGAAAGTTTCCCCTCGTAATTTTCAAGAAGGGAGACCCAGGTAGTGACAGGAGTTCTTGCGGGGCCAGGTGGAGCCACAGGAACACTAGGTCATCCAGAATGGTCAGCTGATACAGATTCCAAAGTGTCTTCTCCATGGCTATTCCCAGTTACCTCAGCGGCGCTTGTTGTTTGCTGAGGAGGCAGCCATTTGCACTAATTGCTCGCCACAGGTTCTGATTTCCCGCTGTTCAGTCATCAGAGGCATTATTCTGTAATTACTCAATTGACCCAGATGCATCTGCAGGTAGATCTAAAACTTTCATCAAGAGCCCACCGAAGCGAACTTTAACAAACAAAAGTGAGCAGGATCCCAAGAGTGGTCTTGATATTTTATTTGGACATGACTTAAAGTGGTATTTTTGCAGGAAAACTATTCACACTGCCCATTAAATGAATAAGCACATGAGGTGCCAACAACATAACGATATGATAAATGAAAAACATATTTTTGGTGTACAGTGCACAGCAATAACCACCCCCCAACCCACATGTTGTTCCATGCCAATTTATTACCCGTTCCTTTTCAGAATCATTTCTAAAGACGTGTACATTTAAAACATACAGGCCACAACAAAGGCTCCCAATGGTGGATGTAGTAAGCAGATTCTTGGAACTAACTAATCAAAATATTTCAATCAAGTCAAATACATTTTTCAAATAAAGCTTGCACAACACAATCAGTGAGTACACATTTTTCAAATAAGCTGTGTTCTTGCGAAACATGTTTTTTAACCCATGTATTTCTTAGATGATCATGTTTCTGCATATGATTTGTTCCATGGGGTTCTTTCTACTACGTGGTTCTATGACCATTGTCAAATATGACTTGACTCACTATTGCCAAGAAGCAACAACTCCAATATCATATAATGTCCTTGTACTTTAATATATAAAAGTTTACATTTTAACCTTGTTTGGACACATGTCATTGGTGCCACAAGATTTAAGTACATTATCAGAAACATTAAAAAACAATAATTACTGAAACAATTAATATAATGTAATATTTATTGGCTAAAACTGGGTATCGATAGTATCATCCAGCAGGTTGGTCATCCAAAGCAACCTGACCTGAGCAAAAATGATTTGCTTACCATAGAATCAAGATTACCCCATGGTCATCCGAGCTCTCCGACCTAATCACCACAATGAGCTCAAGGGAAATGTATGAGCAAGGACATATTACCTTGAGAGATACTTGTAATGTTTACTCCAACCTAAATGCACATCATGGACTGAGACCGTATTTGCATAACTTACCATGGGAAGGGCACAAAAACAAAGAAATGCAGGGGTCACAATAATGATGAAACGTTTTACACAGCACTTTTCAATATTAAGCTTTTTTTTTCTAATGTGTTAATCAAACCCACATTATTCTCCCACATAACTGTCTAAGACCCCATCCCTCTCTTTATATAAAAATATTATATTACATTATCATATGATACAGTATAGTGTTGCCATCTTGGTGTGAATGAACAAGTGTGGACATTCATCTATAATGTATTTCCCATCGGCTTTTGTCAGGACTAATCCATGTGCAATCATGTGATCCTGCTGATTCATAAGCCAAGCTTGCTGCTGTTCACACAAAAATACTGGAAAATTGTAATAAATTTGCCAGACATGCAATTTTGGACAATCTGACTCAAAGCTTTTTTGCTGTAATACAGTTTGTCCCAGTAACTGGAATCACAGCCTTCAACTTAAAAATGGTATAAACCTATTGTTATTTTTTGTTATATAGTTATTAAAAAAGTCAAAGTTAATAATTTGAGGTGGATGACAACATATTAAGAATCTTCGTGATGCAATTAGATTTTTTGTATTATTTTAAACGTTACTTACTCGATTATTTGTAATACTGACATTGGTGATTGAATTTGATTAAAATTCATCACACAATAAACATGTCAAATGTTTTCAGTATTTGAGGATATTTCAGCAGCGTATTGCTCTAAAATTGACAATTATAAAAAACAAAACAATCTCTAATAAAATATGAAATTTTAAAAGAGTTCCTCACTTGTCCCTGTTTAAATGGTTATTATGCAATAAATAATGCAAGTTCAAGTTGGGTAGGAGATAATTCAGCTAAATATTTTTTGTAGAAACCTACATTTGGGCAACTTTTGGGGCCACCAGCCCAACAACGATATGCTCTTATTTGTTATATGGCCCTTTCTAGTTACATAAATAATGTATTTAATTTTCTCAAATGCAGACCGAAACATATTTACGCTTTGGCCATGTGAGTTTAATATGATTCCCTATGTGGAGTTTCCGACAGCCAGTTCGGAAGTACTTTCCTCCTCAGCTCTGTCTCCCTCTGAACCTCTTTTTAAAGGGCACAACTCTCATGACAAGTCTCTGTCCGTAGCGTTACAATAAGCTGAATGGATTTCGCGTTCTCTTTACAAGAAAAAGGGTTCACGTTAGGTATGAGTAATGTACTAAAGCCATTCAGTGTTATTTCCAAGTCCTGTGAGCATGTCTGAGTTCTGATCATGCTTAGCAGTAGAAGCATGCGGGAGAAAATAATGTTTCATAAGGTCATGGGACAGAAAAGGTTTTTCACATTGGACAAACCTAACCCTTACAATTTGTACCACACTCCTTGGAGTCAATGTTCAAGGACCAATTGGCCCTTTTTTTAGCATCAAAAGCTTACTTAACTTAAAGAGTCAAGTTGTCTTTTTTTATTTACTTGGTGGTTGATTGTAAGTGATGCTGCTTCTTGCAAGCATTTGGATTCAATACGTGTTTGTATGTTTGTATGATATTTGTGTGTTGTACGGTGTGTCTCACCTGTTTATTCTAACAGCCTTCCCTCAGGGCCTAGTTTATACCCAAATGGATTTAAATGTTAAAATGAATGGATATTCCAAATATCAAATGATTGTGATGTCTATTGGGGGTACACACAGTGGTGTTGTAAATACCTTCTTCCACCCAACATTTCACAACACCTTAATAGCAGTGAGGTCTAGACAAGAGAAATGAAACGTGGGATTTATCATAGTGAAACAGAAAATGACAAAAGATTTGTACATTTTGATGTGAAAGGATTTTTGTTTAAGTCGGTATTTATTAATCTGGTCCATGGCTTCTGAAAAGCTTTTGAGGAAGAATGACGACATGATGGTTCTGTAATGGATGAAGTGTGCTGTGCAGTCACTGGTATAACGTATCTTTTGCTTGAAAACAGGTTATGGTGCCGCCATTGTCTTCCGCTAAATTGGTTGGTTCTCAAGAAGAGTGGATGTATTGGAAGTTTGTTGGTACTGTATACTGTGGCGGGGTCCATGCCTGAGTCTATGAAGTCTAAGAAGATTTCAAAGCCTGTCAATTAATTGACCTTACTGTTACAACACATGACACTGAATCTGAGGCTCACAACCACAAGGCTTTTTTTCATCCAAAGTAAACAGAACGTAATGGGTGATTACAGCTATTCTTCAGTAAGCTCTGGTTTCCCTAGTGATGTGACGTGACCCTTCACGCTTTCCAAGAGATCTGCAGTGTGGAGCACAAGGCATGCATTTAGTGTGCTGTAGGTATAGCAGCCACTTCAGCTATATGTGACTGGCCGTGTGTCTCTGCCCACCACTATGCATCTCTCGTCGGTTCCAAAAGTAGAGATTGGACTCGCGGAGCGAGACATGATCAACCCAGCCTTTGGGGTAAGTGCTGTGCCATTCTTATTCCTCACAAAGCTACAGCAGTACTGTTGATTCATATTGCCTGGCTACGACAAAGTTAAGGATTGTTTGACTTGGCGAAAGTTGACTTGATAAGGAATCCTTCACATTGAATACTATGCAATTTCTTCTGTACTGCCTATTTCTGTGGGGTGTTTATGATATGCTTGAGTGTTTTCTGAAGTATGCTTGCACAATGTGATACAAAGAAAAACACTGTTGTAGTCATCACTTCTGAAATCAGAGTCGAGTGTAAGCCTGTGTGGAATGTGATTTAGCTCAATCATGTCAAAACGCCATGTCATGAACACCTAACTAAATGTCAATTTAGGGACAAATGTCAATTAATGTATTTACTTTGCATTTCAGTTGGTAATAAAAAAACGGGGGGTAAAGACCAATAAATAAGGTAACGTTTACGGTACAGTTCCTCTTTGAGCTGTTCAAGACGATTTGGGTGACATAATATCAGGTTTGATTAAATGGGACATTTGAGTGTACACAGCTGTATTGAGGATTTTTGCCCCTCACCCTCTTTGTTTATCAAAGAAATTCTAAACTGTGCAACAAATGTAAATAACAGCTACATAAACAAAACACATTTGTCCAACCGTGTTAATTTACTTCAGACGACATGACAAATAATTAAGATGCTACATATGCATATTTAATTTAGAGCTGTTTGTTCACTTTATTTTATAAATATTACAGACTTCAGATTTACTTTACTGTAGATAATTTTTTGGAAGAAATTCTGACTACAGTAAGTGATAGGACACTTTTTAATGCACAGGGTATGGTTTTATATTGTCCATTATGGCATAATTCAAGATGAGCACTTTACAAACAAATATTTTAGAATGGATTTGGGTTGGGAGTAGAAATATAATTGGAGTTTTCAATTGGGTACCCTGTCTCCCAAATTTTCATTTAAACCCACAACACCTTCTAAAACACGTCTTAATGGTAAGCAGTTTCTTGAAGCTCTCGGCGTGGCCAGATTATTAGGATTCAAATATAATGTATTAAGGGGTAAGATATTCATAATCTATTCCTCCAGTTTATTTACTGCCACAGTTTTGGGTTACTTACCGTCACTTGCAAATAACATAAGCTTTGTTTACTCTCTATGTTCCTGCTGGCTTGGTGAAAACATTCCCAGCAGAAGAACTTACCTTCATGCCTTTGTCGTGCAATCACTTAAATTATACACAAATATTATTGGAAAATAAAAATTATTTAAGAGCTGGCTTGGTAAAGTGTTGTTAAAATATATGTGTGAAAAGTGTCATAAGGCTGACTAAACTACATTGCCAGAAGTTAATGATAATATGCATGCAGTTCAATTACTCTCACACATTCATGTGACTGTTGAACTTTAAGCATGACTACTGCTTCAATAAAACTGCAGTGACGTTGCTTTTTTTTTTTATACAACTGGTCCGAATATGGCATTGTTTTGCCTCTAACCAAACATTTATTTTTATTTTACAGCACATAGATATGTACCCACTGCCTCAAACAGTATCTAGGCAAATACTAGAATGAAAGTAGTTCACCCTACGCGATTGTATTCAAGTCATTGTTTGTTTGTAAATTAATTCAGGTATTACATTTTGTATATTGAGTTGCACTGATGTCTTTGTCACAATAATAATATTACCAGGTTTTGATCATGGAATTATTACAGGAGGAACATTACGTTTTATCAAGTCATAATAGAGGTTTCAGAGGTACACACTTGCATAGATAAGCAAATAAAAAAAAGCATGAAGTCTAAATAAACTCATGACAATGTCATAAGGGATATTTTAGGGAAAACAGTATCCTATAGGTAAAACAGAATGTTGCTATGAATGTAAATCATTTGTGTCGTTTTCTATATTTTTGTATAAACGAGGGCATTAGTTCGCATATCAACATTCATAATATGGCAAATCATTTTGGTATAGTTACTCCTGTTGAGTGTATACTCAACACACTTTTCTGCAAATACATGTCTTCATGATAAATATGTGAAACGCCTGTATAACAAACAAGTCCTAAACCAGTCTGTATCCATTTGCAGAGGTGCCATCATCAGTGTAAAAGAAATATTGGCAACATTTTCTCGCCAAGTGCAATGTGGTACCCATAAAGCTACCATTTTTTTCCTGTAGGGAATGTCTTAATGTAAAATATTTAAATTAACAATGTAATTATGGATTACCCACACCATAATACGTTTCCATCAGATATTTCTTCCAATGGTTGGTAAACTCAAACCCCACTAGGTGTTTGGGATACTAGGGAATCAATCCACCATGTAGCAAATTAAATGAATGAACAAACCAACACTGGATAACTGGAACTTAAATACACTGTCTAAGGGGGACAGGGGAAACCAACCATCCCTTTTCAGATGGACAGAAGCTAGGTCCTCTCAGGGCCATAACGGTGATCAAGAAGCATGAAGTCTTTAAGACAATAGTCTAAACACTTGCAAACTCAATGTATGTATTTATGAAAATAATCTATAATCCTATGTACATTCTTCACACTCTTTACTATTAGATGGATAGTTAGGCTATTCGCCATTGGGCATCTATCACATACAACTTGGTTGCAATGATCAGAAAAAATACGAGATAGCAGATAGAGAACAGTCACGATCGACATCAGCGTTGTTTTTTTCCACTAAGATATTTATAGAAAATGATTAAACTAACATATAAACAATATAAACAAACACGACATAGTACATTTATCTATCCTGCACCCGAGTTGTAGTGGTGCGCGAATCTCTGGTCGTCACCACACATGCCGAACATTTATTTGTTTTTGTACTTGAAGACACATGAATTTCACCAATTCCATAACTTCTAATCTTTACCCCTTATCATAAAATTGAATAATATGAACACAATAATATATACGTCCCCAGTTTTGGATTGCCGCTTTGCAGTAATACAAATAGAGCGCTGACTGTGCCGCAGTACATTTTTTGGCCTCGTATTCCGCCAGGGCTGGCGGTGCGTCGGCCCCATGCAGATGATTTTTTCAGTGGTTTGCATTAGCAGTTTGCTCTTTCTAAAAGCAAATGTATGAATGCACCTTGAGGAATAGACTATGAGCTGTAGCCTGAGAGCGTTTGAGCAGGGTAATTTTCACGAGTCTCACGCATGAATTGGCGGCTCTGGAAAAGCATTACAAAATGTGAAGTCTCCCTAGATTGTCGGTCACGTCTCTTCGTATTCTTCAAAGCTGTTTTCCGCTGTCTGACAGTAGCAGTTTGGCTGGAGACTATAACTAAATTTAAACGGTGTACGTGCACCGCAGCGGTTGTTGTTTCAAATCACTCTAATAGGAAAACGTGTCATATCGAGCTCATTTGTACAGTTTAAATGTTTTCATTAGTAAGTTTGCTAACATCATGCGTCTGGCGTGATTTTCAAACTTTCAATACTTGTCTCACGCTAGCTACCACGGTAAATATAACGCCAAATCACTGACAGCAATAGAGATGCAAACCGCTGAATATTTTTAAGGTCAGCGTTTTCTGACCAAATGACTCGAACGACATTGACTGTAAGATAGCAGTGCTTGAAAACCGGATGTTTTATTTGGTTGTTTCTTTGCTGCTTCATCTTTACTCTCATTAGTGCTCAATGATTATCTCAGTTTAGACAGGGCCGCAAACTGCCCGGATTATCCTCTACAATTTTTTGTTGTTGCTCTGTCATACCTACATTTTAACTTAAATGCATCTTAAATTTCTCTCGGAAGCTTCACAGCTGACAGTCTAGCAAGTCATTTGCACTACTTACCTGGCCCTAAACAAGTTATAAAATAGCTACAGCATGGATAATTTAAATAACTAGATATACATTTCAAAGTTCAAAGTGTTTTATTTTGTCAAATGCACAGTATAATACAGGATCATTCTGAGCAAAGAAATTCTTATGACAAGGCAGGCAACAACTACGTAGAACAGAGCCAAAATATCCATTCCAAAAATATAAATAATACTGTGGCGAGCCTCAAGCTCGTTATTCAAGAAATCTCAAACAACCTTGTAATTGCAACAACGTTCAGCTTTATTGCTAACAGGCTTGCCTTGAGACACTTGGTCCAAAGAGACTA
>JAVQJS010007649.1:0-11311 GCA_036024795.1 Galaxias rostratus | reverse complement strand
TGTGTGTGTGTGTGTGTGTGTGTGTGTGTGTGTGTGTGTGTGTGTGTGTGTGTGTGTGTGTGTGTGTGTGTGTGTGTGTGTGTGCACGTGTGGTTTGTACGTGGGGGTGTTTGGCCAGGTTGCGTGTGGGTGAATGTGTTGGAGTGACAGCTAGGCTGTCTGATAAGTCTCTCTAAGAATGCCCAAACCAGAGACTGTGCTATGCAGGGCTGTTTGCTTAGTTGATAAGCACAATTTAGTCCCCCTCCCCTAGCTTCCCTTATCAATCCTTATTGAGCACACAGTTAGCTCCACGTTGCAGTGAATTCCTATTTGTGTCTTATCTTCCTATTAGCCCAGGCTGTATCCCATTTCAGGAGTGGCTGATAAGCCAGTCTGCCCTCCCCGGGGGCTGCCGTTGTGGGAGACCGTGCTGGAAACGGTCTCTCGCGTGAGGGGCTGTGGGAACGCGGCGGTGGGCCGAATGAAACCACGCGTTCACCGGAGCTATATCAGTGCTGCTGGGAGGGGAACGGAAAGCGCTTTCACACGCATTCCTCACGGGGAGGGCCTTGTGTGGGAGTGTGGGTGCCAGACGTTCTGGAGGGAGGGGAGGGGGGGGGGGCCTCTTGGGATCAGATCGGGAACCACTTTCCCTGCTGTCTGCGCTGTCGGGACGACATCATTGTGGAAGCCGGCGCAGCGTTCTCGCAGCGTTCCGCTACGTCTAGCACCGACAACGTGCTGTCCATGTCCCCGTCGTGAGATAGTATCACTGTCTTTGTGTGCTTAACAGTATACAAATAGGATTGCAACTTTTCGACTGTTTGAATGGGTTATTCTCTTTTTAGATAGTAAAAAGTAGTACTCCTCCACAGCACATCATGTGCTATTTTAGCAATAAAAGTTGAATCAGAGTTGAATAATGGACCTGAATATATTGAATAATATACTATCACATTCTTAATGCCATCTTACCCCCGTCTCCCCGGTCCAGATCGTGAACGGTCGTCTGCAGTACAAGTTTGACTGCGGCAGCGGGCCCGGCGTGGTGTCAGTCCACAGCACCCAGGTGAACGACGGCGAGTGGCACTCCGTCTCCCTGGAGGTGGACGGCAACTACGCCAAGCTGGTGCTGGACCGCGTGCACGCCGCCTCCGGCACGGCGCCCGGCACGCTGCGCACCCTCAACCTGGACACCAGCGTCTACTTCGGGGGCCACGTGCGGCAGCTGGCCTCCTCCGCCCGCCTCGGCCGCAGCCTGCCCGTGACCAGCGGCCTGCGGGGCTGCGTGGAGGCCATCAGCCTCAACGGCCTGGAGCTGCCGCTCAATACCAAGGCCAGGCGCGCCCACGCGGCCCTGGAGGAGATGGTGGGCGTGAGCCCTGGCTGCACACTGATGCCCGCCGAGGGCTGCGCCAGTAACCCCTGTACCAATGGAGGGAGCTGTTCCTCCCTGCCTAATGGAGGTAGACTGTGTTTAACTTTGTATTACTTTGATTGTGTATGTAGCGTTCTGACTCTGTCAGGACTTGGAGAGTAATAGTCTGACTGCCGGCCAGATATTATGTTGTCACAGTTGTCTCTAATCCACGGCTTACCGTCCTTACACTTCATGTATTCCACGGCACCTAGGTTGCTGTGTATGGACTGTATCCCTCTGTGCGCTCACACTCACGTCTGACTTCTTCCCTGTCTTTCCCCCCGTTGTCCCCGCCTCCCTCTCTGCCTCCTCCGGCAGGTTACTTCTGTAAGTGCCCGGCTCTGTTCATGGGCACCCACTGTGAGATCAGCATCAGCTCCTGCGCCTCCAACCCCTGCTTGTACGGGGGCACCTGCGTGCCTCGGGGAGAGAGCTTCTACTGCCAGTGCAGGGGCCAGTACTCTGGGCAAAGGTAGGGCGCCCGCCCACACGGGTTTGACCTATCACCGCTTTTGGGTTTTATCTCCATTCTCAATTAAAGGCCATGATGAGCGCTATTAACGTACCTGTTTGTGCAGAGTTTAATATGAAGAGTTTTTAATTTTTTATATTCAGGTAACAGTGGTATTAATTTTTTTTTGCGACACACGGCGATTCCCTTTTTTAGTCTTGGCAATATATGTACAAGCAGAGAGAGAGAGAGAGAGGACATTTCCTATGTCGCTTTATCTATCAATCTATAAAATTGCAGTTTCTCATACCCGGGCGCAGTGCCTTATCAAAAGTAACTCTTGTTAACACTCAATTACTGCAATCTGAAATTGCAGTCTGTCTGTGCCCATGTAGATAAAAAAATAAAGGCATTGATCTGTAGTAAATGGCAGCTGCTTTTCAGTGGTGATTAAAACCCCTGAAAATTGAAAATTTATTGGAGGGAGAAAGTCATTATTTTATTTATCACACTTGGCTGACTTGAGAGTTTGTCATTTTGCAGGTGCCAGCTTGGGCCATACTGCACCGACAACCCCTGCAAGAACAGTGGCACGTGTATCGATAGTCTGGATGGCCCTGTGTGCGAGTGTGGGACTGGTTTCCAGGGAGACCGGTATGTGGGCCCCACCAACAATGTTTTCCTTTCTTTGTCACAGTACCAGTACACAGTATCTTTAAGATTTGTCCGAATTTTTCGCCATTTCCGTGTGTTATATTGTGTGACATAGCACCTAGAGGTTTGAGATTTTAACCACCTTTTTCCCCCCTCGTACTGCCTTGGCCTCGGTGTGCCCCAGGTGCCTGAGCGATGTGGACGAGTGCACGAAGAACCCCTGTGCCAACGGCGCCCACTGCCACAACACCTACGGCTCCTACAAATGCAACTGCTCACTGGGCTTCAGCGGCAGGACGTGCGAGCTCCGTGCCGAGGTCCGCAACGAGTTCGTCTCCACCTCCTGGAACATCGGCCTGGAGGAGGTCATCGGCATCGTGGTCTTCGTGGCGAGCATCTTCCTCCTGGTCCTCCTCTTCGTCATCGTCCGCAAGAAGGTGTGTCGCAGCAGCTCCAAGACGGACGACGAGGACAAGAGGCTGGGTGGCTCCAACAGCCACAACTCCTTCCTGCAGAGGCCGTACTTCGACGTCAAGCTGAGCAAGAACATCTACTCGGACATCCCCCCCGAGGTCCCCGTGCGGCCCATCTCCTACACGCCCAGCATCCCCAGCGACTCGCGCAACAACCTGGACCGGAACTCCTTCGAGGGCTCGGCCATCCCCGAGCACCCCGAGTTCAGCACCTTCAACCCCGACGCGGTGCACGGCCACCGCAAGACCGTGGCCGTGTGCAGCGTGGCGCCCAACCTGCCCCCTCCCCCGCCGTCTAACTCCGTCTCGGACAGCGACTCCATTCAGAAGCCCAGCTGGGACTACGACTACGATGGTAAAGGCCGCCGTCCCACTGGCCGTGTCAATGTGACAGGTTCACCCGACGTTCACCTCGTTGGTCTAAGCTGCTCCTGTCTCTGTGCTTGTTCTCCCTTCCAGCTAAAGTGGTGGACTTGGACTCGTGCCTAACCAAGAAGCCCGTCGAGGACAGCGCCTGTCACCCTTACAACACCAGGGGCAGTATGTCTGAGGTTCAGTCCCTCAGCTCCTTCCAGTCCGAGTCCTGCGATGATAACGGTATGGTGATGCTCAGTGATGCTCAAGCCATGTATAAACATAGTGTTGTTCCAAGTTAAATATGACTGTTTGCATTAGTTACTTCTGTTTAGTGTATGAACTGTTGCAAAATGACCATGAGCGCCCTGAAAGATGCCCTGGAAAAACAGAGTAGTGCATGTCAGCAACAAGATGTTTTTCCTGCAAGCCTCTGTTTAGTAATAAGGACTTTAAGCTTGTCTACGGCGCTAACCCTTTCTCTTTGCATGCTGTGATGGGGCCATCCCAACGGTGGCTCTGGGTCATGTGTTCTTCTCTCTTCCTCTTTGCTGCGGGGCCTCAGCTCCCATATGGATCAAATCGGTCCACAGGTCCAGAACAAGGTTTTAACTAGGGGTCCAGCCTGTAAGTTCTTGATCACCATTAGTATTGAAGGAAGGGATCAGGAGGGCTTTGTGGTCTTTCCCCCGGGAACAAAAGTCGTTTTTTTTTCTGTCCTGCTCGTTTTCCTTTTATTTCTGTTTTGCTTTTGTAATCGACTGCCAACGCCAAAAGCTGGACAGAACCTAGTGAATATAAGCTTTAGCGTGGTCATCAAATGATTGGCTGTTATTATTTGGTTATGTTTATTCATTTGCATGCTCCTTTCTGTTGTCTCTTTTGTTTGAAAAAAAATCTGGCCAAAACTGGATGTTTGAATCAAACCGCGAGGAACCTTTTGGAAGGGTATATAGTGCATATGATGGTTCACTCATACCCACTCCATTTCCCAGTGACTACCATACGTCATTCCGAGGATACCATGGGAATGTGTTTTTCATCAAGCACCTGAACCCTCATCTGTACCTGGACCCCACTCTGGGAAAACATTGATATTTGTAGTATATAGTGCGAATTAATCCAGTATTAGAATGGATTCTATTTTTTGGAGTTTTGCCTTCACGCAAGATTTGAATTAGTGAAGTAGGGCTGCACATCATATTTTGGTCCCGGGGAATTCCATCGATCCTTCCTTCCATGCTGTACGTGGCACCGCCCCCCCTAGCATCTCAGTATGTTGTTGATGTTACCGTGTGTTTATCCCGCACAAAGAGACCCTGTTCACCCTATCCTGTTCCACCCCTGTACTGTGATCAGTCATGTCAGTAAACCCAGACATTCCAAGTCAACGTTTTTCAGCGTCAGTCAAAGTAACCCCCACCCCCTCCTCCTCTCCCAACTTCCCAAACCCACGTCTCTGTGAGGCCACAAGGAGCAAGAGCTCGTGTGGGACACCATCCAGTCTCTTCCACCGCCACATGCTCCCATATTTGTTTTTGATTCTCTCCTCCCCAAAAAATCCATTGGTGTACTAACGGTGGCTTTCTCTCATCTGCTCCCCCTCTCCCTACCTCTCACAAGCCTCCCTAGTGACGGTAATCCACTTTGTCAACTCTGTTGTTGACTCTGTGGAAGGAGAAGGTATTCTTTTATTACTTCACCTCATTCCATCAGACCTTTCTGTCGTCTGTGGTTTGTTATTCTGCTGTGCCCCGCTCTGTGGCCCCGTCTTTGGCGTAGTGATGTAGCCAAGTGTAGCGGTCCGGAATGCCATTTTCTTAGACAACGCCTAATCTTATTTCTTGTCACTGGTTTGGAATTTGCTGCGATATTGATATCACTGGAATTTACCAGCTGATTATTTGCTTATATTGATGAAATATTGACTTAAACATTGTTGGTTAAGAAAGTGGCATATCTGTCGTAGCTGAAATTTGTTTAGGTCTTGTAGAGTTTTATTTCTCCTATTTTCAAACTTGATCTAGGTATACAGTTCTGTCTGCTTTCTTAACTGGACTTTTCTCTCCTCTCCCCTTTGCGTCGTGTTAAGACTCTTTTCTGGCTCACGAGCTCAAGAACCCGAGAGGTGACTTTTTCATATTTGTTTGCCTGAAGCCCTGTGTTGTCCCCTGCCTCCAACCTGCCTATACCATGAGCTACTAACTCTGTGTCATACACAAACTACGTGCAGAAGGAATCATAAATCGTTTGTATGGCCAAAGTATTGTGGATAAGACAATATTATTCACTGTGGCGTAGGAAAGGGTTTATGATTGCTTCATTTTACCCTTTGTTGTACTGACTAATATGTCTTTGCATGACCTTGATGCTGTGGTATAATGGGACGTGGATTTTTACACTAAGAATTTTCTGATGTGTTTATTAACTATTACTTTTGTTTTTGTATGACTTGTTTGGTCACAAAACCTAAACATTGCACCTTTCCCCTCCTAACTAAAAGTCTAACTACCACAAATGGATTTCTAAAAAAATATCTGTATTTTGGTTCTCAGTCCCTGATATTTTAAACAAAACACAGAGAACCAATTTGGAACTTACCACTAATGTGTGTGTGCACTTGCATTTGTGTATGCACACTCAAAGATCCGCAGGAAATGTTTTATGAAGTGTGCTGTAGAACTCTTGTTTTATTGTTTTGGTGAATTACTGCTGCATGGTGTGGGTCCTAAACATATCTTGGTTATTGTGTGTCGTGACTGTAAAACGTCTACTCTAACCCTAACTTGTAGATTAGAAATAGGGCAGACATACATAGTGTCATCTAATCTCTACGTGCTCTTACAGGATATCACTGGGACACATCTGATTGGATGCCAAGTGTTCAGCTTCCTGGAATCCAGGAGATCCCGCATTATGAGGTTGTGGAGTCCCCGGCCCCCCTGTACAGCGACCCCAGCTCCATCGACACAGATTACTACCCCGGAGGCTATGACATAGAGAGCGACTTCCCTCCGCCACCCGAAGACTTCCCTGCTAATGAGGACCTGCCCCCTCCGCCGCTGCCCGAGTACGCCGACCGCTACGACGCAATGCAGCCCCCGGCCAGTCCAGGAGGCACCCCCGGGATCCGCCAGCGGCCAGCCCTGCCCCAGCTCTACAGCCTTAACCAGTACCTTCCACAGCACCACTACCCGGCAGAGGCAGGAGAAGCAACAGGCCAGTGCGGAGCCACCACGGCCAGCACCACCCCGGCCTCCACCATGGGGACCAGCGGCTACCTGGGGGGCTACCCCATGGGCTACGGCCGGGACTTTGACCCCCCGGCCCTGGACAACATGTCCATGTCGCTGTACACGTCCACGGCCTCGTGCTCGGACATGTCGGTATGCTGTGAGGAGTCAGAGGTGATGCTGAGCGACTATGAGAGCGGGGACGAGGGCCACTTTGAGCGGTTGTCCATCCCAGCGCTGGACTCCCAACAGCACACTGAAGTCTGACACTGGATCCAAACAAAAGTGCCTGAACCCCCACCTTAACCTTATGTTACCCCCACCCGCCCCTCCCACCCCTCCTATTTTGTTAAGCAGTTTGTGTGCATAGGATACACAACACCAAATGGTACACACACTCTGATCTGTGCGCGCGCACACACACACACACACACACACACGCACGCACGCGCACACACACACACGTACACACACCAACACCCATAAATACAAACAACACAACAGTATATACTATCACAAAACAGTGGGTGTTAACGCCTAGTCTCTTTGTGTTGGCCATTTGTCTACGAAAGTGTCCATGGACTGGATCCTGTCGCCTCCTCTGTCTGCTCCTCAGTCCAACGCCTACAGTACTGGAAAACAACCCTTTGAGTTGGCTGTGTTATTGCTTTACGTAACTGTCATCATGCACAAGAAATGAAATGTTTGAACGTTTAAATGTAAAAATAAAAAAATGTTTTAAAGAAAAGTGAACATCTAAACAATAATGATCATAAAAGAAACAATTCAAGGTGATATCTGTATTGTATACTAGATACAACCATGCAAACTGATTTTTATAAAATTCTTCATTCATTTTCAATGTAAATTTAAATGTACAGTTTTGATTTCAAGGTTGACTAGGTTTTGTAGATATTTTATGCTTTTATTTTCCCAAAAAAACACAAGTTCAATGGTGTGACATTATCGGCCTTCATTCACAAAATATTTTAAATTTGTTAAAAAAAAGAGAAGAGCGTGGCTTTTCCAAACACAATGTATCCGTAAAGTGTAATGTCTCCTGCTCATTTCAAAAAGGGTCTTCGATGAGCGACTGCATATTCTTGTGTTGTTCTTTTTTATTTGTTTGTTTGTAAATTGCGACTTTGGAACCTTTTTATTTTTCCACCAAGAAAATGGGACCCAATATATTTATAGTGAAAAGTTATCCATGGACACGTGACTTTTTCAGGTGTCTATGTTTGTGTGTGAGCAACGCTACAGTCTTGTTAAGGTTTTTATTGAATACTGCCACTAGCTCACGCTTTCTTACTGGCAATAAATTATTCATAAAAAATATTGATGTTATCTTGTCATTTATTTACAGATGTTATGATTGTGTACGTAAAGCTCACGTTTACGCAAATCACAGGAAATCCTCTCAAAAATCTGTCGTTTTTATTTAAATTTGTGAAAACAAACATGCAATACAATGCAAAAAAAAACAATACGGTATTTGATTTTGTGAATAGATTTTTTTTCACAATTCGCCGCTAATTGATTTTGATTAATTTAGTCTTAATGTTCACTACGTACAGTACAGAGTTTTAAACATTTTGGGGAAAAAAGTACATGATTTGTGTTTCTTAGGGGTAACATTACTAACAATGATTGCTAAAATAATATTTTTGCTCTATAAACACAAGAATAATTTAAAGGAAAGTGAACATAATTTGAATTCTAAAGTTATTTGCTGCACATTGTGGTAACCTAACATTTTGTAATTACATCAAACATTCAACCTTCCCATGGGATGGTGCGTACTACTTCCTCGTAAGTGTTTGACAGTATGAATCGGGCTTGGGCACCAGGGGCAATGGCCATACTTGACACATACTCATAGACAACAAACTCTGGTGTGTTAGCTGAGGGGATGGTATCCTGGAAACTCACAACCCATTGCCAGGTGCTATAACTGCTGGTATCTACATTGTCTGCAGAATAAAAACCTACCCAAGAGTTTTGAAACTCTTCTCTCCATCCGGTGAAGGATTTCTTCAGGAGCAGACGAGCACCAGCGTAGCCATCTTTGGTGTACATCTGTAGATTAGCTGGGTAATCCGTAATGGCTATGGGAATGACACGGTTGGCATCATGGAGTTCAGCGCCTCTCCATATGTCTCTTCTCCAAGCCGAGTTTTGTTTTAGCAGCCTGACTTGAAGAGCTGAGTTCATGACTACAGAGGTGTCGAAGGCTCCTGAGGGAGTTGTCCCTATGGGGACCTCGTCTAGCTTGGTCTGACTTAACTCGTCTTGAAAAAGGGCCATCACCACATCATGTTGCATGATGGCGTCAGGAACGTTGCCCCAGCTAATTTTTGCATAGCCGCTGTCTGTTGCTTGAACGCCAAGCCTTAATGGGCCGCAGTCAGACTCGTTTTTGATCTCAGTCATCCGAAGCCTTTGGAAACTGATAAACCTCTGAGAGCAGGTCTGGTACTCTGGAGGTGAGCAGGACTCGTACCCGGCTTGTTCGAGGAACATATCCAACCCGGCCCCAGAACTGTTTTTCTGTATGGTCTTGATCTCTTTCAAAAGATTGAAACTCAGGCCGTAAGTGTGGTCTTGGTCGTAGATGCCGTCTTCCTTGTTATTCAGGGGATACAGTTGGGTGATGTAAACCTCATCCAACCGGAACTGGTCTGAGCCCTCGGCCCGTGCCACTCTGACAGCCACTCTGTCTCTGTTTCTGTCCCCGGACAGCAGTGAATTGTAGTGGCTTTGAGTGACATAGTCTGGCAATGCTCGAGAGTTTGCCTCCTCCAGATCCCCTGCTATGTAATAAGCTTGTCTCTTTGGCCTTGCCAGGTCTGGGAGAAGAGTAACATTAAGATGGCCAAAGCCATAGTCTCCTCGGGTCGGATCAAACTGAGGTCTCATGGTATTGTCAGTGTCAATCACTGTATTGTCAACAAACCAGTAAAGGAAATGGAGGCCGTGTCGAGGATAAAGATGACCGTACCATACCTCTTTAAAATCACTGATAGACTCAAGGATTTGGAACTCTTTGGCTGAGGTTGACAAGAACAGGAGGCACCAGCATAGCAGGTTTGGAAACGTCATGGTTAACCTGCGAACGAGAGTTAGTGAGACAAGATGGATCCGGGAAGAAACAAGTATTTAGTCACTCATGAAAAAAAAACATTTTAACCTGTGTTTAATGTAGGATTAATTAACTTATTTGAATAAATTGCTAAAGCCCACAGTTGACAAGCGTATACTAGGGTTTGTCAAGTCAGAGCCCTGTTAGAAATTATATATTAAAAACCATACACAATATCCATAAAAAACTTACCAGGAATTGAATGAATGCAGACAACTTAATCATCGACAGTCATCTTCTGTATTTATATGTGAATTGATATAACTGTGTCAATACATGAGCGGTTGACCCCAGGTGCACAGCCAATAAGACTCCGTGGAGTAGTTTATCTTTATTTACTTACTGCCAGGCACAATTTTAAATATTGACTTGGGAAAGGCAGTTTCATCACAAAGTGGCATTCTGCGGCAAATGATCATTTAAACAAGAATATTCATAATGCTATAACTCAAAACAGTAGTCGATGTTGTCCTTCAGTAAACAAGTTCCATCCATCATTAATACACACAGACGCACAGATGAATGCTTTTTGTGAAAATGCCATGTTAGAAAAGCCCTTTTTCAAAGATTTCTTTGAAGACTACCGTGTTTTAGTTAACTAAAAGTTCCAATCGGACAGAAGAAGTACATCAGATAAAAATGTAAATGTGTAATCTTGGAAATGTGTGGTATGGATGCACATTTTTGCAAGTCAGTATCAGTAACCATGGAATGAAGTAAGCTTATCTCATCACAAGTTGGAATGTTTTTATCCTCTTTCCTCAGTCATTTACAATTATTCTTTTAAGCCACAGTAAATTGGCAATGCCACAGTCTTACTGGCAAACAAATTTGTAGTACAGTGGTTTTCAAAAGCAGAACTATTGATGTAAAACTACTTTTCACAGGACGACTTAACAATATGTACATTGACCATATATAATGTGAAGAGGGGACAGTATTTTCATACATTTATTTTGTGATTAAGTACGATTATTTTCTGACAGATTCTGTAAAAATCTTAAACGTTTAATAATTGTATTCTGGTTAGATTTCTCAAAGCAAATGTTTTATGTGGCTGTTCTGATTTTCACATATTCACAAGCAACCAGAAAACAAGCTCAATCAGCGGTCGGTTTAGAATGAATGTATGAAAATATGAAACATGTTGTTTTCCTTTTGATTATTTATTTATTCCCACTTTTACAATTATTTTTAAATTGTGTATTTTTATCTCTTAATCCATCAAGTAAAACCTTTTGGTGCTCTGTTCACAAAATTAATTTCAAATCCAGGTTCCCATCCCTTGACAAAATATTAAAAAAATAAAGCATTTTTGTAAACTGAGATCAATGCATTCGGTGTAAAGGTGAAACTATTGTACCTCTTAAAAATGCATTGGCATTTTTGTCAACAGTAACTTTATTTAGAAGCCCTACCCGCAACGGCTAGTTCTGCTCCTGGGTGTCTTCCCTCGATGATATCAAAATAGTGGTATGTGTGCGTGTGTGTGTGTGTGTGTGTGTGTGTGTGGGGTGGGCATGGTGGTGTCTGACAAACTGGCCCTGTTTTTTTGTTGTTGTTGTCTCGTTGTAGTTCTGGGGCACCGCTGCCAGGGCGAGG
>JAVQJS010007645.1:0-15360 GCA_036024795.1 Galaxias rostratus | reverse complement strand
GGATTGGCGATCTGTCCAGGGTGTACCCCGCCTCTCGCCCTAAGTCAGCTGGGATAGGCTCCAGCCCCCCCGCGACCCTGCATAGGATAAGCGGTTCTGACAATGGATGGATGGACAATCTGTATCTATGGATGTATATTGCCATCTAGTGGTGCATTTTGGCTAAAACATTACAACAACACAATTTTTTGATCTGCTATCTTTACTTGGCTAGTTTATCATCTAGGGTAGAAAAATATCAATGCATCAATTTATTATCATCAGATATCATAAGACAACACAACTTTGTGCAACATCAATGACTAGACCAGACTGTGTAATTATGTGTGTGTTCCAGAGTCTATGGTCCACTGTGGTGTCACGAGGATATCTCCCCTAAGAACCAGAACTCCAAAAGCACTGAGCAGCTGACCAACTTTCTGCGACATGTGGTGTCTGTTTTCAAAGAATCCAAGTCCGGTATATATTCAAAATGACCCTGTACTTCCCTTCACTTACGCACCTGTCAAATATACTGTGTATATCGATGTCTATTTTTTTTTTCTGCCGTTCATAATTGACCTTCAAAACGTCTTAATGTGTATGCTCTAGATTTTCATCTGGAGCAGCAGCTGAGTGACGTAGCCCTGCAGACCGCCCTGTGTAGCTCATCGCGACACTACGCTGGCCGCTCCTTCCAGGTGTTCCGAGCCCTACGTCAGCCGCTCTCGGCCCACGCTGTGTCTGACCTGCTTTCAAGACTTGTTGAGGTGGTGGGGGAGCATGGAGAAGAAGTGCAGGTGGGTGTCTATGTATGTGTGTGTTTGATTGCCAGTGTCTACAACTTTGTTGGTATTTGCGTGTGTCTGTGTGTGTTTGTGTGTGTGTGTTTGTGTGTGTGTATTTTAGTACCGATTGACAGTTTCTATACTTTAAAATCTTCATCAGGGTTACGTTATGGAGGTGCTGCTCACTCTTGAATCCGTCGTGGACAACCTGGCCGAATGTCTCAAAAACAGTGATCTCACCTCTGTCTTAACCAGGTTTGTGTTTTAGTGAAGTTCCAAAGCACTAAAAAGTTAAATAAATGTTATGTAATGCAAAACAGTTAACAGCTGTTTTTCATTTTAATTCCAGGGCACCATCTCCAGATTTCCTTACCAACGGGAAGCTGGTGTCCAACAGGAAAAGCACAGGACAGATCGACCTGATCCAGGGTCGTGGCATGGCTGAGAGAAGCCGCCACCAGAGGAGCTACTCGGTGCACAAGATGTTCGGGGAGGCGGACAGGTCCTCCGACCTTCCCCGCAGCGCCACTCTGGACCGTATCAAGGCTTGTGTACAACACAGCGGCTTAGCCAAACACCGGAGCCCCTCCTCCTCTAAAGACAACGTCACCGATCCCACGCACATCAACCACCCCAGCAACCTGTTGGCCACCATCTTCTGGGTGGCCGTGTCGCTGATGGAGTCTGACTTTGAGTTTGAATACCAGATGGCCCTGAGGCTGTTGAACAAGCTGCTGGCCCATGTGTCGCTGGACAAGCAGGAGAACAGGGACAAGCTGGAGAAGCTCCAGAGCCAGCTCAAATGGAGCAGCTTCACCGGGCTCCAGCAGCTTCTGCTGAAGGGCTTCACCTCCGTCAGCACCACCGATCTCACCCTCCAGCTGTTCTGCCAGCTCACGCCGGTCTCCCGGGTGCCTGTGGTGGACACCTCACAAGCCATAGGTGAATTGATTCAACATGGCTTACGGTGTAGTATTGACATTGTTTTCATGAAAACAATCTTTAATTTTTGTGAACACAACTAACCTATTCATGTTGTCCATTTTATCAACAGGATTCCCTTTGAATGTACTCTGCCTTATTCCACATCTTGTTCAAAACTTTGAATGTCCCACACAGTTCTGCAAAGATGCTGCTGAGAGGATAGCACAGGTTAGTATAACACTACTGGTGAAATACTTTACGTGATAGATGTTGTTCTATATTAGATTAATTCCAAGCACTACTTCTGTTGATGACTAGGTATGCCTTGAGGAGAAAAATGCCAAACTCTCCAACCTTGCTCATGTCATGACCTTGTATAAAACTCACTCCTACACACGCGACTGCTTCTCCTGGGTCAATGTAGTGTGTCGATATCTTCATGAAGCCTTCTCGGGAATCACCCTCAACACGGTCACTTACATGGCAGAGGTTGGAATAGTCACTTATTGATCTTTCATTTTCAATTATATAGAGTATGATTTAGTACACGTTCATCATGGATTATTTCATTCATTTTTTATTGTTATTACCAGTTGTTGGAGAAGGGTCTTCCCACAATGCAGCAGACCATCCTGCAAATCATCTACAGCCTTCTGAGTCACATGGACCTGAGTGAAATCCAGGCAAAACCCTTCAACATGGAAGTTCTTAAGACCATTGAGAAGTTTGTTCCAGTAAGAATTACCATTAAAAAGGCCATGAACAACACAACCGTGATAGTCTCTTGTTCTTAACTCTTTCTGAATACTAGTATGGTGTCGTAGACAAACCCTTACTAAATAGTGGACATACTTGATAATGCCAGCTTTGATGTATTTGGATATAATGCACAGTTTAGTTGGGAGAAGCAATTCATCTTGGCTCATGACAGTTATGCAAAACCAAAGAAAAAACAACAGAACACAAACATTTAAGATGAATTTCCATGTTTTGGGGGGATTTGTTTGTTTGTTTATATTATATAGAACTTATTTTAAGCTGCTTACATAGTCATTTATTTTAATCTTGTAGACAGACTGATGTTTATTGTGATTAGTGTCGCTCTGCCTCACTGAGAGGGTGTGTTGTGTTTCCTGGTTAGGAAAGGCACACCCAAAGGGCTCTAGAAAGTCTGTCAGCAATCTCTCATTTTCCACGCAGTGAATCTATTTTCCTCACTTCATACTTCAGAATTATTGGCTTATTCACTTAAAATGTTAAAACTCAAGATCATAACACGTGATGTACTCTCTTAAAAGCATCCGTGGTTGTTTGTCTTCTTTGTGTGACGAGTTGTCTGTTTGCCGTGTTTGAGCACATATTGATGGCTGTTTGTTCACCATAGACGGCTCATTGGAAGGAGGCTCTTAACATTCTGAAGCTGGTGGTGTCCCGTTCTGCAAGTCTGGTCCAGCCGTCCACCCCTCAAAGTGACCTCTCCTACGTGGACGTCAGTCGTGTGTGGGATAGGTCCTCCAAGGCACTCCCTGGGAAAACACTGGATTTCTACTTTGACATATCCGAGGTCAGGGTTTATTTTATGTGACTGGAAGAGAGACATTCAATATGAGATGCATTCTACTTTATTAACTGTTTTGACTGTATGGACTTTTAGGGTTTCCTATTGAAAAGGTTTCGGGGGAAAGACTTTGGAAGCTTTTCTTTCTTTTTATGTGAGATCTGTTATGTTTATCAACTCTGTTATTAAAATTATTTTGAAGGCCAGCAAAAGTAAACACGTTTAGCCAGCCATTGCAGGCTTGGAAAGTGATGGTGAAGATACAGGGTAGTGAATGTGTGGGAACTGAACAGGGAGCTATTTGTGTGGTTCATGAATGCCAGGAAATGATGTCATCCGTTGCTGCCGTCCTTTGTATGTGAATCAGTTTGAGTTTAAACTAGTCTGGATGGCAACCTCAACAAAGATTGAGATGTAAGGACTATTCTCCTTCTTGTTTTGTCAGACATTTTGTTTTAAAACCATCTTGTAAAACAATGCTCACAAAAGTGGAGGAAGTTCCGCAAGAAAACTGCAGTTCTGCGGAATAAGCTGAGAGGAATTATTTGAATTCTTAAAAATCTCGCCGGACCTTTAAGAAACCCGTAAATTAATCACAATTTAGCTTCTTGTCTCCAGGAATGATCGGGGGAACTGTAGCGACATGAAGAATGTGTAATGGATGGACGAACCGGGAGTAACTGGCTGTTTTCCCAAGTCTCTTTCTTCTGTGTCTGACTCACTGTTGTTCTCCATGGGTCTGTTTGTTATGTTTACATGCTCATAGACACCGGTGATTGGTCGGAGGTATGATGAACTGCAGGGTTCTCCAGGGCACGATGGTAAGACCAGGGCCATAGCAGTGACACGCAGCACCTCCTCCACCTCATCTGGATCTATCTCCAACAACTCACTGGTTCCTGTCAGCTGGAAGCGACCTCAGTCCTCACAGGTGAGCACCAGTGGAAAGATCATAATGATACCACAGCACTATAATATTTTGGTAAAGAGGATGTAAGGATTATCTCTGTTAAACATTTTCCAACTAGCATTTAAATGGTGGAAAGTGAACATTCTCTATTTGCAGCGTGAGCAGTGGTAGTGTGAAAAAACGTAAAATAATAAAAAAAAGACACATTTCATGTAATCTATTGAAAAACATTTCACTTAGCTAGACTTCTGAAAAGAGTTTCAAATGTTTATTTTTCCTCATCCCCTGGCAGAAGAGAACCCGTGAAAAACTAGTGAACGTATTATCTTTGTGTGGACAAGAAGTAGGACTCACAAAAAACCCGTCGGTGAGACACAATCCATGTTGTTTCTATGTTAGCTGCTGTATTTTGCTGGAATGACCTGATAATCACAAAAAAGCATCAAACATATAACATGCGATTATGTTATGTCATTATAACAGGTGATCTTCTCCAGTTGTGGGGAGCTTGACCTCATTGAACACCAACCCAGCTTGGTGTCCTCTGACGAGGGCACGCGAGAGGCGGACAACATGGACGACACCACCTCCGAGCAGCAATTCCGAGTCTTCAGGGACTTTGACTTCCTGGATGTGGAGCTGGAGGATGGAGAGGTCAGCGGACAATCAGTACTGCAGTGATTTTACGCCCTGGGTTACTTTCACCTTTAACACAGAGACTGGATGAGGAGTGCTTTTTTGATTAGATATTTTTTACCATGGGTTTTCTTTTGTGCTTTTTACTGTGGGTATTTTTGTCAGAAATATTGAATAGGCAACAGTCCTGCTATTTGGAAATATTTGATAACATCAACAGAATACTGCACGCCTGCAATAACCTCTGCCTCATCACCCATATGTCTCAACCGATTCACTTGATCATTTTAGTTTCGCTCTGATTCCTTGTCCTCCTTACTCTGTGTAATGCTTTTCTTCTGTTTTTGTCTGTGCCATCTAGGAACTACAGGTAAGTTCAGCCATGATGCAATGCTAATATTGTTCTTTCTAGTGGTGGCCGTTTAATTGTATATTGGAAGTTGTTATTGCATGGCTACATGCTTAAGTGTACATAGTAGTCAGACGTCTATTTTTTAGATACATACAGTAATAGTTGTACAGATACATGTTTATGAAATGACATGGATGTGACTAATGAACACAAGTGACACGCATGAGAATACATGATCTTCTCAACCAGTCTTACTAGTCGTAGGCCTATATTTATATATGGTGTTTGCTTTACAAAGCTTAATTAATATTTTAGATTATTTTAGTAGTAGACGAGTGAACAATTGAAATAGCCTGCCCTGCAACGATGTCATACATTTGTACACATTGCTTGACTTTTACCCTTCAAAAGTGGTAAACTTAACTCTTAAACTTAACTCAAGACTGAAATAGCGTGATCAGATTTGATCAATCTTTGATAAAGTTCAAACATGCTAGATGAATGTTGTTGTGCTTCAATACATCATGCTTGTTAGCTCCATATTATGGACAGTCTGCAAAATTTTTTATTGAAATCTGACTACAACCAGTTTACAAACAAAGACAGATAAAAACTGTACCAAGAGTTTGATTGTAAATTGCCACAGAAATTCTGTTGTTTGACTCAGTTCTGATTTGAAATGAATGATCCGTCAAATCTGAACTGAAACCCATTTAGTGTTTTTGTTTCACAATGTTTTGTCCTTTGGGGTAGTCTATGTAATAGTGCATTAAAAGGGCCTTTGGCTCTGTGTCACAGACCTTTTGTTGCTTTCGTAGATGAGGAAATAACCAAAGGGACTGGCCCCACTCTGGAATTGCACTGCATGACTCCGCGTGTGGTAGATTGTGAGGCCCTGTAACTGTCTGTTTATGCTGCTGCTTGTTAATCAAAGCTGTTATGTTGCAGGGGGAGACGATGGACAACTTCAACTGGGGTGTACGGAGACGCTCGATGGACAGTCTGGACAGGTGTGACCTTCAGCCCATGGAAGAGAGCCAGATGTCCAGTAGCACCCAAAGACTCAGCAACATTACCCATGAAGACTCAGATGAGTCTTCTGAAGAAGAATCTCTAACTGCCAGCCAGATCCTCCTACACTCACAACTTGTAAGTATGCATACGTTGATTATCTGTATATTAGATGGGAACACATTTTTTTGTTATTTGTATTTATTTTTATTTTATCTCAAAAGTAAACCATTTGTAAACCACATATTATTCATAATCTTTGTAGAATTATGACTCATAGTAATATTTTACTGACTAAAATGGGAAGCCTTTATGGCTAACAAGTTCTAATCTACTCTAACTTTTTAAGATGATTCTCCAATATCTTAGTCCTTTTTTTCCACCAAATTCCTGTTTAGGCTTTGGCCATAATTCTAAAATAAGTCAAACAATTGTCATCTTCAGTACACTTTAGCATGAAGATATTTTACATTTAATCATATAGTAATATGTACTTTGAATGGGCTTTGTGACAGAAGTATGCTATGTATACAAATTGTCTGTAACACTGAAATTCTGGTACCTACAAAAAAAAAAATTCAACCAATCTAAATAGTTTAAGTTGTCCTTGTGCTCAAATAAATCTATTTCCCAAACACTAATAGTTTAATCTTAAACACTGTGAGATGCTTTCCTCACATTCAACTGTAGCCAAGTGAATCGATGCGAGTACCATCTGTTTGCCTTTGTCTGTTTGCAGATTGTTAACCTCTCTCCCACTGAGGAGCTCAATAGCATGGACTCTCTGTCTCCTTCTTTGGACACGGCTTCGGCTGGCAGACCACCGTCTCTGAACACCAGAGATCCCAGTTTCGAGGTCCCAGTGCCAGAGGACCCGAAGCAGCGGGTGAATAAGGGTTTCAGAGTTTCTGAGATCTGGGGCCCGACCACCTCTTATTCCTATCGCACTTCTATACTAGAGTTCTTTACTAACGCTGCTAAATAATTTCGGCCGGTTTCATAATTTAGTGGGATGTCCGGTTCATGTTCTCCGAATGTGTTTCGAATTAACCTGGTGTCAAATATCTCGCTTTTATGATTTTCTATCGAAGGATCTAGCGGGCCTCAGTATTAACCATTGTTAGCTGCATGCCATGTCAACATCTGCTGGCATTAATACCTGCAGGGTGCAATGGCTATTGTCCAGTCTATGCTTTTCTTCCTTTTTCTGGCAAAGTGGTTCCATTGGTATTCTGTTGGTGCCAAACAACAGTGGATGATGGCTCTTTCTCTATGCCTGTTTAGGGCAATGTGTATACCTACTTCTTCTTTATGTGTGGCTCTATGCAACAATAAAACAACTGGCATGTGGGAGGCTGATGAAGGTTTACACATTGCCTGTCTAGAAACACAAGTGTGTGAGACCAAAGTATTTATTAATGGTCTTAAAAAGTTTCATGTTACAATTCAATTGGCAATTTTGCACGCACTCGTGAAACTTTGACCAAAATTAAGACCAAAAAAAAAAAAGCAAAAGGAGTTTCCTTGTCCTATAAAAAGGTTAGTCCTCTTATGTTCTACGAAATATTTTTTAATGTTTTTTCCATCTGAATTATCCAGAAATGGGGGACAATAATTGCACCTTGACCATCACTGTATGTTGCCGTGAGGAGAGTTGTGTGGATGAGGTTTCATGAAACAACAAGCGTTTCTCCTCTTTTTTCCCCCCGTTTAGCCTGAGGTTTCAACAGAGGATGAGGAAAACAATGTCCATGAAGATGACATCTCCTTCTCCATTAGTGATCTTCCCCCTGAATTTCTCAGTAGTGACAGTTTCACAATGGACATTGCTCTTAACAATTACAAAGAAGACCTAGACCTAGACTCCAGCTGTCTACATAGGTAGGGAAGAAGGATTAATCTGGCTTTTTATGCTGCTTGATCTAATTTGACTACCCAATGAAGACATGGGTCTTCCTTCTATTTACGACATTGGCGTTTCTTCATCCATTGTACCATTACCTGTTTCTAGTCTTGGTGATGAGGAGAGAGATGAGATGCTCGAGTCTCGTTCGTCCCCACCACCATCACCGTTCTTCTCTGCAATCCTCGCCGCTTTCCAGCCAACTGTGTGTGATGATGCAGAAGAGGCCTGGCGCAGTCATATTAACCAGCTTGTGTCGGACTCGGATGGCTCTTGTGCAGTCTACACCTTCCATGTCTTTTCTTCGCTCTTCCAGGTACCACTTTCTGCTGCCCACAGTTTAATTACATTTGTCCTTGTCTTTTGATCAAATTAAGTGAAATTTCTTATTGTCTTTTCTTCGCTCTTCAAAGTGACATTTTTACGCATTTGTCCATGATTTTTTTTTTAATTGCTAAAACCTACTTATCTGATTCAGGTTTAATGTTTGTTTGTGCTTGTAAGATAACTGAAATTATCATTTTTAAGGAGTATTTGAGTGTTTGTTTACAGTGTGTGAAGTATTCTAATTGGGTCCACCTGACAATCCTCAAAATAACTATGGGAATATTTTGTATCTTGCTGCCTAAACCCTAAAGGACATAGTTTAATGGAAGGCCATTGATAACCCATAATGATAATCTAGATTAACATCCCAGCTACATTTCTATTTTGCTTTGCAGAGTATTCAGACCAACTTCTGTTTGCTTACCTGTGATGCTGCTGGATTCCTTGGTGATGGCCTGCGGGGAATCGGATCAAAGTTTTTAAGGTCTTCTCAGATGCTGACATCGTGCTCAGAATGTCCCACACTGTTTATTGATGCTGACACCGTAAGTATATAGAATAATATATTGCAAATATGTGAGAATATTTTATTTAACTGCTAGTAACAAATAAGAAATGATTGTTTACCCAGATAATCTCCTATGGGCTCCTTGAGAAAATGAAATTCAGTGTCTTGGAACTTCAAGAGTACCTTGACACGTACAACAACAGGAAAGATGCAGCCATATCGGTAATGAGGTTTTCATAACATTGATCACATTCTTATATCTTTGTGTATGTCACAGTCTGCTAATGGCTCTCTTACCAACAGTGGCTAAGCAACTGCAAGGCCACATTTCCCACGCGGGATGGAGGTGCTGTCATAACATCTCAGCCTGGGGAGACTGAGGAAAAGGTAAACCACTGTTAAAATACGGCAAATAATAAAATAAGATGACTGAATGACTTGTGAAACTTATCTTAAACTTACGATCCACGTGACAGTTGTATTATTTAAGTATTCCTGGAAACCATTGTCATTGGTCGCTTTTGCGAATGTTGTGGAAAACTGTCATAAGATGTTTGAGGAAATTAAACATTCCATTTCACGTGATCTTTCATACTGTACTTTCCTGCCTTACGATTACTGTGTGGTAGCTCTGTGAGTGATTTACCTTAATTATTTTCACAATATCAGAACTTCTATTGAACGGCTTGCTTGTTTTGAACCTTGAGTTGTGTACATCACATACATCTTTCTCCGTCCTATTTACTTTGCAGCCATACCCCCCCTACTCTGCTGGGCATTCAAATAGGTTATTGTACATTTGCAGTAATCAGTACCCCTAACTTGATATGAAAGTTTTTCAAACAGGCAAAGTCGTAATATAGGAATATGACGCCTGCTAAATCTGGACCGTTTAGATTAAGAATAAAGTGCCTGATTGCGTAACTCCCAGTAGAGTGAGACTATTTGCAGCAAACAAGACAAGCAAATTGCTCATATGCTTATTTCTCAGGACTCGAGAACACCCTGCCTTTACTAAGTTGCTATTTACAGCACAGTCAATATTTTTTCTTTCTCTGTGCATGTCTCAATAATAATACAAGCATTATGCATTGTGTTAATATTGATTAGTTAAAAATGCAAATGGATGCATGCCCTTCAATTGATTCTCTATGTTTTCCTCTTACCTTTTCCTTGTCTTGTAACATGCTTGCTTTGTAGCAAATGGAATATCTTGCTGTAAGTTAAAAATGACTAATTTCTAAATTAATTCCTTTAAATTCGGAGGGGAAATACCTCTTTGTAATTAATTAGGATTTATCATTTATCTCACCATGATATCTAAGTCAGGACAATTTATAATGCAAACTGATTTCTCCACACTCCACAAGTGTCCAGACGTAGTTGATTTAAAAAATGGTTATAACTGCCTTGAAAAAAGCAATTAAATACTTTGACTAACACACACCAGTATAACTTTTAGAATAAGCTATGTAACGATGTGGTCATCAAACTATGGCTGTTGATCCTTGGTTTAATTTTTCAGCAACTGGAGCTCTGTCAACGACTCTACAAACTCCACTTTCAGCTGTTGCTGCTTTTTCAGTCTTACTGTAAACTGATTGGCCACGTCCATGGCATCAGTTCTGCTCCTGAGGTACTTATATATCTGTTGCAATAATTATTATGATTCCATCGATGGCTTGTAACAAACGATTGTTCTGAGAAGAACTCATGTTTCTTTTCCCATTCACCTCCAGCTAAAGAACATGTCCAGACAACTGAACGACCTGAAGAACAGCTTGAGGGCAGCGACAGCGTCTGTGACCAGTGGTGACATTCCTGCCAAAGAAAGATCCTCATCTGAGCCCACCTTCAGCTCTGCTGAGACAGCCGTGCAGGTTATTCTTGAAAGTCTCAAAAATAATGAGTACACCACAGCAATCTGCTACATTCGAGAGTGCAGGTAAAGACACCCGTATTTAATGTTTAGTATTCTTAAGTCTGACTCGACGTAATGCATTAATATTCATATTTTTTCTTTGGATAGGACAATGTGGCCTTGTGACATATTTGGCAGCCGTTCTGAGGAGGAGATCCAAACCTTACTAAATATCTACTTTAGACATCAAACATTGGGACAAACAGGAACTTTTGCTTTGGTGGGCTCGAAGCAGGACTTTACAGACATCTGTGTCAAGTTGATGGAGCTTAACGGAGAGATCCGGGATATGATTAGAAGAGCGCAAGGCTACCGAGCTATCACAACATTTCTCCCAGATTCCAGTGTGTCAGGCTCTAGTCTTTGACAGTGAGCGTGCAGTGGCTTAACACAGCCATGGCTGCCTGTGCTTTAAACCTGTATCAAGCTCAGCCAGCAATCCTGTTTGGGAACGCACCTGTCAAAACAGCGGTCACAAAAGCTATTCTCTTACCTTGGAAATAATAAATTCCACTGTCTCTCCTAACTCAGAGAAAACTAAATAATGAATATCCAGATTCATGGATGTGCAGGGACACTGTGAGAAAGAGAAACTTTGGCTTTTTTGCACTAATATTTAAGCATAACTTCAAGAAGCGGCAACTTGCCACTGAGGTCAACAACTTTTACATTTAACAAATGACATACCAAAGTTATTATTATTAACTTATTCTCTTTCAACAATCTATTGTTCTAACTGTTAAGGGACAATGTGCAATGCTTAAGAGAGACAAGGCCTTTTTACTGTATCAAAAAGGAATGTGTTAAATTTCCACAGCTTTTAGCTTCTTGAAGATTGTCATTCAGTTTAAAAGAATATGCTGCTTGGTTAAAATAGAGAATTGATGTGAAATGTACCTTAACCAGGCAATCTGACAATCACACTCGGCTCATTAAAACTGTACACACAAAACTACTTGGGACAAAATGCAAAGCTACTGTTTCCTTATAATATAGATGCCGCTGTGTGGGTTGTCTGTTACAGTACTTCAAATAAATCTTATTGTTACCTTTCTACTGTGTAGCTATTAGACATAGAGTCATTATTTATATTATTTTCACATGAAAAACATGCTTTGAGCTCACTAGTTTTGTAGATTGAAAACAAAAATGATATAATTTTGTCTCCTAAAACTGCCAAGCATGTCTGTACTATAACATGAGATAGAAATGTTTATAAAGATAAAAAACTATTTTAACTCATTTAAGTTTGTAAATAGTGCAATGGGAGCTTTAATGGCTATATTATGTTTAAGAATGTATTTTTATGTTTCTGATTTCAATTTTAGCTTCTGAGCATTAGACTGTAGGAAACACATTTGTGAAGCTTCCTTTCTTGGTTGATGACGCTTTTACGCTTGTAAATATTGAAGCTTTTGAGATCTACTGTACTTTCATGTTCTGTATACTTCTGTAACAATAAAGAATACAAAATGAATTTGTTAAATTGTGTTCTGCAATGCTAATGTTTAGTAATATAAATGACATTTTGAACAGACAACATATGAAGCGGGGCTCCTTAGTTCTTCCTAGAACAGACTTATTTTCATTAAACAAACCAAGACGAAAGGGCGTTTTGCTTCTTGCATCCGTACAGACCTTCGTCACTAGTCTAGTAAACAGCGATTGGTTAAAATATTTAGGCGCGCTTCATATAGGCATTGACCATGCCGAAGGATGGGGTGTCTACTTTGAAACAGTTTAAAAAGACAAAAGTCAAGTTAAATAGTCGGTATTCTTCTATTTATCTCTACTTAAATGTTCACAATAACAGAAAAATGTAACGTAATTTGTGTATGTAGATAGTGAATTTTAACTCCGCCTTATACAGCGTCGCGTTGAAGTGTAATATAGCGCACCTCAACTCTTGGCGGGGGCTCTGAAGTAGTTCGACGCAGGGAAGTGCGAAAACGAACCGAGTGTAAAACAAAGCGTCTCATTAACGTCAGTCATTTGTTTATAAATAACGTTGGTTTGCCAGGTGTACAGAATAAAATGTAAACCATGTATGCCATGAAGGTCGGATCAGTAGCAGTTTCATCACTTTAATGTACCATTTTTCCCCTGGTGTTTACAATTCACACGCAGGTTTGTTTGCTTGCTATACTGGCTGTCACAGGTACAACTTAAAGTACATGTTAGCTACTGCTGCTAGCATACGTTAGCCGATGAGGTAACGGTGAGTTAAGTAGCATAAATCTCTGGTTCTTATTCGTTCAGAACAACAGCTCAAGGCAGTGTGTCCGAGTTTTGAACGATACATCACCAGAGTTTAACCTACGGGTTGAATATGTAAAATGTTTTGCTTTCAGGAAGAATATGAAACACATGGATTCCGTTACCAACATTATGTTTGACACCTTCAAGCATCAAATATGGGAAGGTAATGATGAGGCACTTGTACCGGTAATCTTTATAGTATTCCTCTATAATCTAGATTCTAGAAGTTCATGTGGTAATGTAAAATGTTATTGCAAAATCACCCAATTTTACGTTTTTCAACCAGACTGTACAATGGTCCTTAAGTTTTCATGACAGAAAGGTCCACTTTACAGAACTGGGGCCCCTGGATCCATGTTGGTTTGATGTGCTGACAGCCAAAGCCACGGAAGTTGGGGATGCCACCGTTGCAGAAGAAGATGCTTTGATTAACATTAATGCAAATCTTGCATCATGTGGGCAAGACGGAAAATTCAAGACACCGTTCAAGAAACGTCCTCTGGAGAGTCAGCTCTTCTCTACCCCCAAAATCTTTAGACGCTGTGGAATGCAGTCTCCAGAAACAGAAGATGAACTTATTTGTCCTAGACAAGGTATTGTATGACATTTTTCTTTAGGAAAAATGGTCTATCACAATTCAAATGTGTATCACAAGCCTGGATTGTGTATCACATGTAAATTGTGAGTAAATATATGTATCAAATCAACTTCACAGTTATACAGGCTTTGTGGGTAATTAGTTGTCGAACTAACAAATATAACAATATTGGAAATAGGAATCTTCCCACTGTATTGTGTTCTTAGCTAACGCAGAAAAGGAAACCACGTTGCCATGGGCCGATTCAAGCCCATGCTTATTTGAAACATCAAAACACAGGTTTGTAAGTTATTGCTTACTTTTTTCATCCCCAGAATGATTGGTTTTTTGCTATACTTATTGCACCTCTATATTCAATAACAGGTTTATCTGTACTTTTTAAAGTCCATAACATTTTTTAATTAATTTCATTCCAGCACTTCAAACCAAAATCGTCGCCCTCAAGGTAGTTATGGTAACATGGTTTTCATGTTGATCCCGCAAAAGGAAAGGTTATCTACAAAAATATGAATAAAGTTTACTTTGTTTATTTAGATCTTTTTGGCACTCCCAAAGAAACCGTGGTGAGTGTTATTTTTCCAAAATGATTTGGGGAAGGCAATAAAGACAGAGGGCCAAACATCAAATCTTAAGTGTTTTTGTGAATTTTTGCAGGCATCATCAGTGAAACGCATATCCGAAAGTCTTGGCGCGCAGTTGAACCCTGACGTGTCATGGACCAGCTCATTAAATACCCCTCCAGTCATGACACCCACACTTATTTTGTGTGAGTATCCTTTACTTGATTTTATAAATTTTTTATTTAATGATATTTTGGAAAACTATTATTATTTTACAGTATGCTTAAGGATATATTTGACATGCTTCTACTATCACAGCTAAATCTAAGGACCAGATGGGCATGGTGAGTCCCTCTGCAGAGAAAGAAATTCTTGTGAGTACTCTTATGATCATAAATCATAACTTTGAGTTTTACCCATGGTCATTCCTATAAAAAGGCTTTTTGTCTTTTGCTTTTTAGTTTGTCCGTAAACTCTTCCCCTCACTCTCAAATACATCTGGAGTTGACATGCTATCCCCTGAAAAGAAAGATGCAGCTCTGGGTCAAAATAGTGAGTTCTTGTTGTTGACATTTTATCATATTTGAAGCCATATATTTAAATACAGCATGGCCAAATACGTTCAAACACCATCTAGCACAGTGGTTCTTAACCTGGGTTTGATCGAACCTCAGGTTCGTTTAGTCAGTCTCAGTGTCGGCGAACGTCAAGACGTTGGTCAAGATCAAGACACTGCGTATTCGTTCCATATGAAGGGTTTGGTGAAGGGTTTGGTGAATACGCATATGAAACCTTTTGGGTTTAGTACCTACAACAAGAACCACTGGTCTAGCTTCTCTACATATTTACGGTTTTGAGGCATTTCTTGTGTTGGGTACGTAGGGTATCTATGTATTTCAATTAGTTAATAAAAAACTAGTTGCCAACACAAATTCTTTTTAAGAATTTCAGTGGATCAAATGTTTAAGTGCATTCCTAAGTTTTTAATGAAATTACCTTTTAATTACGGGCGGCACGGTGGCGCAGTGGTTAGCACTGTTGCCTCACAGTAAGAAGGTCCTGAGTTCGAATCCCACCCGAGGGCCTTTCTGTGTGGAGTTTGCGTGTTCTCCCCGTGTTAGCGTGG
>JAVQJS010007631.1:0-15616 GCA_036024795.1 Galaxias rostratus | reverse complement strand
AGAGAGAGAGAGAGAGAGAGAGAGAGAGAGAGAGAGAGAGAGAGAGAGAAAGAGAGAGAGAGAGAGAATGAGAGCAAGAAAAAGAGAGAATTGGAGAGAGAATAAGAGAAAGAGAAAAGAGACAGAACGAGAGAGTATTAGAGAGAATGAGAGCAAGAAAAAGAGAGAATTGGAGAAAGAATAAGAGAAAGAGAAAAAGAGAAAGAGCGAGAGAGAGTATTAGAGAGAGAGAGGGAGAGAGAGAATAGGAGAGAAAGAATAAGAAAAAGAGATGGAAAGAGAGTTAGAGAGAAAGAGCGAGTCTCCTCTCCTCTCTTCTTCTCTTTTTTCTCCTTCCTGGTGTTTGTATCGAGAGGAGGCCTCTGGGGAGGGAGCCACTAAACTTGATCAAACCGGTCTATTTGTCTGGAAGCTAGAGAGAGATACAGAGAGAAAGAGAAGGAGGGAGGGAGGGAGAGAGAGGGGAAGGGAGGGAGGGAGGGCAAGGGGAGGCAGATAGAGGGCATTGAAAGACTTCTCCTGTGTTGAACACTGCACACTTTTCTCCCTTGTTCCTGCTACAATCACTGGTTCACAGCGTTGATTCTAAGTTGGAGATCTTAACCTCATTGGTACATTGTTAAAACAGCCTGTATTCTGAGATTAAGCCGTGTGTGTGTGTGTGTGTGGTATTGTAAACCAGGAGAAAGTGTAAGGTCTTGGAGGAGATGTATATCTTTCTACTTTCTTTCTCTCCTCCAATCCTTCTATCCCACGGTCTTTGTCCTCTCTCCCACCCGTTCTTCCCCCTTTCTCCCCTCCGTCCCGTACCTCTCGTGCATCCATCCCCACCCTCTCCTCAGCCTGTCATCTATCTCTCAGCCACTCGCTCATTCTTTCACTCCCCCTCTTTTCTCCTTCTGTCAAACACACACACACGCACAGTCCACCCACACAGAAACACAGACCCTCCCAAACGAGTCTCCATACACTTTATTTTACACAAGCACGCACTCTCACTCTCTCACGCACACATACGTAGAGAAAACACAGAGCTCATAGAGAAACACACATATTCTTGGTGCTTTGCTCACCCAAGATCTAACACACACTCACCCTGCTATCAGCACTTACCCCTTACCATACTCAGCAAGATCAGATATCAGCTGACCACACACACACACACACACACACACACACACACACACACACACACACACACACACTCATTCTCTCTCAACAGCTTTCTGCTTGCTTGCTGTATTTCCTTCAGTACGCTCTGCTTCCTCCCCCTCATATAGAATATATACATTTTTAAAACCTCCTTCTCGACTCACAGAGAACAGTGCAGACCAGCCTTACTCTCTCTCTTTCTCTCTTTTTCTCTCCTTAGCTTTTTTCCACAACCGCCAGCTCCCTCTCTCTGTTTCTTCTATGTGCATACATATTCTGGCAGGCATAATAAACATGCAACCAAACATGAACACACACACACATTCATACACGTGGCATGTGTGTACATATTCAGATGAAGGCAAGGCAAACACACGCAAACACACACAGAGAGGGGGGAGAGAGAGAAGGAGAGGGAGGGGGAGAGAGATGGGGGAAGAGAGAGAGAGTCAACCCAGTGTGCAGCAGCCACTCCTGGCCCAGAACTCATGTCTGCCATACGGCTGTATCCTCCCCCACTGCATCACTGTCTGTGTGCGCACGTGTGGAGGAGAGAGAGGAGAGAGAGAGAGAGAGAGAGAGAGAGGAGAGAGAGAGAGAGAGGGAGAGAGAGAGAGAGAGCAAGAAATAAATATATTTGGCCGCCGAGGTATAGAAGAGGGGCGAACGAGTGGAAAGCCACAGCGATGACAGCTCCAACACCTGCTCCCTGCACCCACTCTCAGTTTGAACAAGACGTGGCTGCTCACATGCTCCGCACGGACGTTTGCGGAGCCCCCAGTGGGACTCCTCCGCTGCCCCCCCCCCCCGCCGCGGCCTCTGTCCCCCGGGGTGGAGACGGCAGGGAGGGGCGGACCGAGCAGCTCAGCCCCCGCGGCCCTGCGTTCGGGCCAAAGCAGGGAGCCGGTGGGAAGGTCTGGGCGAAGCCGTGTGTCCGCCCGCCGATCTGATAGACTGGGTGGTGTGTTATTATTTACCTCAAAGATATTCAATTAGTTTCACGTGACAGATGTATTAGCTGAGAGGGCCTTGGTGCCATTCATAATTTAGCATTTACGCCAAGGACATTGTGTTCCAATGATACACAGTCGCACCAAAACACACACACGAAAGAGTACATGTATTTAAAATGTATAGGTATATGTAAATGTAGTTAAAAACATCAAATGTTTTTGTAGGGAATTTGAGTGTTTTCCTCTGGCCGTGGCATTGGGGGGCGGGCGACGTCCAAAGCAGCCTGGAGGGGTGTGCCCTAAGCCCCTGTGATGTTCCCCAGACGTCTCTGGAGGACTCACAGACTGTGGCTTTAGGGGTGGGGGCCCCTCACCGTGCATTGCATTGTGGGGGAGAGCAGTGATCCTCTTCTCCCTGCAAGTAAAGATCCCTTACACACCTACCTGTCTCTCCTTTCAATGCCCCCACAATGGAGTCAACTGGTGCAGCAATGGAGGGGGTTTACAGACGGCGCGCACAGACAGAGGGTTAAGACAGAGTGGTGGGAGAGGTAATGGGCGAAGAGGTAGAGAGCAGAGGAGGCGAGGGGAGGAGAGCAAGGGGAGGAGAAAGAGGGAGGTAAAGGTGGGGTGAGAGAGAGACAAGGAAAAGAGACAGCCTTTGTGAACCTGTAGACAGGCAAAGCTCTTGCAGCTTTCCCTGCCATGTGTGTGTGTGTGTGTGTGTGTGTGTGTGTGTGTGTGTGTGTGTGTCGTGTGTGTGAGTGCGCGCGCATGTGTTTGAGCGAGGGTGTTTTGACAGCTTGGAGCCATCAAGCAGCAGTAGCAGGCAGGCTCTGTGTGTGTTTGGGTGTGTGTGTGTGTGTGTGTGACAGGGAGAGTATGAGGGGGAGACAACGCGGCAGAGGATAAATAAAAGACAGCGAGGGAGATGAAGGGAAAGGTTAAGAAATGGATAGAAAGAATAAACTAAGAGAAAAAGGAGATAGAACGACAAGGACAGAGAGTGTGGTGAAGAGCACGGTTTTGTGACGTAAATATTTAGTTTTCCTCTGTGTGTGTGTGTGTGTGTGTGTGTGTGTGTGTGTGTGTGTGTGTGTGTGTATGTGTGTGTGTATGTGTGTGTGTGTGTGTGTGTGTGTTTGGTGTCAGGGGTTAGAGTTTGTGACAGCTCAGCCATCCCAGCATGAACCAGCAGGTCACATGACACCAGTTAAACACCTTCACCCCCTACCAGAAGAGTGCTGGCCCGACACATGCACACACGCACGCACACTAACACACACACACACACACACACACACACCCACACACACACACACACACTGAGTGTATCTATGTCCACATTCTTTAGCAAGGGGGCCTGTCGGTTCGTGCCTTAGTACGAGCTCCATGCAAATAATACGTTTAATTGAGCAGACTGTAAACCAGCAGCAGGACTGAGGGAAAGGCTGCGTCAGAGTTGCTCTCCTGCTGAATCTCTGACCGGCGTGCCGTCCTCTGCCCCAGCCCCTCCGGTCTGAAAGCCCACCAGCACTCGCCCGCAGTGCCCCATGTCCCCGGGGGGTCTGAAGTACGGACCCCGTCAGCTACACCCCCCGACAGACAAAGGCACCCCCAGCAGCCACGCTGCACCCCTGGGTTGTCCGCTGACAGGAGGGAGCCCGCCCCCCCCCGGACTGAGCTGTAGCACTTTGTGTGGCGGTGTGTGTATGTGTGTGTGTGTGTGTGTGTGAATGCTTGACTGTGAACTCTATGTCTTCTGTGTCAAAGCTGCGGACCATGCAGAGTAGAGAGTGTGCCTGTGTGTGTGTTGTCCACAGTGTCAAAGCCGGGCAGGATCAATGCAGGCTGATCAATAGAAAAAGACAGATTGTAGGGTCCCAGGGGCATCATGGCAGCACACCTGGTCTTTACACACACACACACACACACACACAACCAGGGTTAATGCGTCTAAATATTATGCAAGCGCGCACACCCATCCAGGAATATACTCTTTTTATCTATCCTGTTAGAACCAGTTTGGTTCTCTTCTTGTATGTTTTACCCTTTTTTCTTAAGATACCTTCCCCTGGCCAACCTGGGTTGTGGTATTAAAGCTGGCTGCTTGGTAAACGGTGTGTGTAGGTCACTACAGAGCACAGCAAAGCAGACAGGCTCCCTTCCTGAAGCACATACAGCCAGCCACTCAGCCAGACACCATTGTTTCATTGTGAAGATGCTGGATATTATCCCACTGGAACACGCATGTTATGAAACGACTACATGAAATCCATGTATGACTGTTACTCTCGTTTTTGTGTCTTTGTGCTAAGGGTCTACCATTTATTTTTCAAAGCCAGTTAGTTTCCCCCCCCCCCCCTCTATCCTTTCTCAACTCCAGCTTAATGAGAGAGAGAGAGAGAGAGAGAGAGAGAGAGAGAACCATAAAAAATGATGAACGCTGTGAAACAGAAAGCTATGCACGGCCGAGTGACATTCCACATTGATGTAAGCTCGGGGAGGAGAGCAGCCCCACCAGCAGATTGGACTTGGAGAGGGGACCGTCGGAGGGGCTTGCTGTGCCCTGATTCAGGCACGGCTCTCGCGTCTGAAATGTCTCACGCTCACAGAGATTTTAGACTGAACTCATAAAATGGGTGACGGAGCGATGGACAAAAAGTGAAATGGCATCACATAATTTTGCACCCGTTCCCTACATTTTCTGTTAATGATTTTTGTCACCTCATACAATTGTGTTGGTCTTCTGCCCAAGTAATAACAGGGTATACTGCCAAGGACTAGACTGTGTGAGATGCAGCAGTCTGGTGTGCAGTGTGTGTGCGCCTGTGTGTGTGTGTGTGTGTGTGTGTGTGTGTGTGTGTGTGTACTGCGTCCTGCTAGTCTTTCCTCTGGGCCCAGACAGAGTTTTAGCACCGCTCGCTGACTTCTAGCAGCCCAAAGTCAAACAGTGACTCACAAATTCCCCTCTCTGCTGCTTTTTTTCCCAGATATCTGTGGCAGGCATTAAGGAGAGGTGCATTTTCCCTCTCTTCCATCCCCTCGTCTCCACCCTTCACTTCATAAGCCCGGCCTCGCCGCAGTGAGTTACAATACCCTCTGAATGCAGACTTCTCTGTCTTTCCAAATCCTTTCAAAGACTTTTCGGGGGTAAATTGAGCTTGTCTGGCTCAGGTGTAGACACTACGCTGACATTGGGCTTGGGCTGACTCCCTATCCATGCTACAACGGTAGAGGTACGTTTCTTTAGTGTGCCTGAGAGCAGGATTACAAGCACGTGTCTGGCCTCTTTGATCATCCCAGCAGGGCTGTACTTTAAAAAAAAAAAGCACACCCAAGGTATGAGTGGCACACCATTCAGTAATCAAGCACGTTTATCATCCCCTTTTCTGGCAGACTACAGAAATCACTTGACCTTTTGGAATTTATTTCACCCATAAGGAGACTGTTTCCTTACCGGAATGTGCAAAATGAACTCCAACAGTATTGACCAATCAATAAATAACTAAAACACCTGGCTCATAAGCCTGAGACAGAAGACAGAAATCCTGCTTGAGTTATAATTCACTGCAGTCCAACTTTCCTTTAAGGGACGGTTGATCCTAATCAAACCTCTAGGTTTGATCGTGGGGGTATTTTAACGCAGCGTTTGAAAGCAGGAGTTGCCTGTCTTACATTTTAACAGAATATCAAAAAATATACAGGCCACAAAAGACAAACTCAGCTCTCTGTCCACACGTTGGAATAATTAACAGAGCTTTGTCAAAGGAGCTAACACTTTGCTTCTGCTCAAATGCTGGAACAAGTTCTTAAACACAGACTGAAGCTAAACCGCCCCGTGCTTCATAAGTGGTTAGTAAAACTTTAACAATTCCCCAATCTACTGGAAGGCAATGTAACAAAGCTAAAACAAGTTTATTTTCTTTGTGGTTAAAAGCCTCACTACTGCATTCTGCACCAGCAGAAACCAAGCAAGGGCCTTTTACAAGGACCAATAAGGCTGTAGTCTATCAGGAAGCCCACTCACACACCAGCTCTTTCTGCCAGAGCCAGAAATCAAAAGCGACGCCAAATGTTCTCAACTAAAGCTGCTGATAAAACTTTCCTGCCACACACACACACACACACACACACACACACACACACACACACACACACACACACACACACGCACACACACACACCCTGAGGGCCTCTACAACTTCAAAGCCTTCTACTGTACCTCAGCAACACCTCCACTCCAGGTGCTGTATAGAGGGGTGGGGGAGAGAGACGCAGGGGGAGGTCTGAGGAAGACACAGGAGGTGGGGGTGGAGGTGGAGGCAGGGGCTGGACTGGGAAACGGACAGAGGCAGAGGAAGAAAAAGAGGAGGACGAATAGAGATGGGGAAAGCTTTGACACATTGTTGCTAATGTCTTGACTGCTTTGTTGTAAAGGCCCTTTGCTGGTAAACTATCCCTTTAACGTTGGTCATAAAAAACAGTGAAGCAATTCTATTTCCTCTTCATAAAGGAAGTGTGGTTTAGATACAGGCTTCGCGTCTGACAACTCCCAAAACTGCAGAGTATAAAAAAACTGTATTGTAGCCAAAACTGTTGACACGGCTTGACTCAGTGTACTCCAGTTTAATGATTTATATAAAAAATATAAAAAAAAATATTGCTTGATTTCTTTTAGGCTGTTAAAACGGCTGCTAAAAATGCCCTCCAGCCTGCACAAGCCCATTATAGCTATAAATGTGTATTTTATGATATGGCATTATTATGCAGCATACAAACACAAGTTCCCATACTCAAAGTGGTTCTCTCCATAAGGCTTCCTTTCTGCCACTGACAGATGCGTGTCTTGCAGCTAACACTGCCCAGCCTTGTGGAGAAGATCTAGACATAAAATGCCCTAATATCTCCCTAAAGCGGGGAGACATTCTCCCTGGGTCAATCCGGGATGTTTCTGCAGCCAGATAATAAATGGAGAGATTGGGTTTAGACCCAGCAAGTTGAACATCCATGCATGTTTACCATTACAAAGTACCATGATGAAAAACAACAAGCTGAGCTTCTAGTAAATAAAATGTAGCTGCTCTGCTGAAAAGGTGGGCATAAAGCTTAGTATGGCCACTGTGAACAAGGCTGAAACACTGTCCTGCCTGGGTCTATGCACCTTACAATCTCTCAAAGTACAAGCTGCTTCTCAAGAACAGACCTGAAAGATCAACACACAATATATTCACACGATAAATGTGAGCTTATAAGCAAGCTCTTAAGACTTGGAATTGCCTTCAGATGTGATATGAATTTTTACAGTGTCATCTTAATAAGTAAGATCGAAGTGCTATTTCAATAAAAGAATGTGTAGCAAAACCTAAACACAAATTGGCCAAATGTCCACATCTGTAGGCTACAACTGTAGCTATATTAACTGCCTTGATTGCACTAGATCTAGGAAATCGAAATACCCCCCCTCTCTTCTGTGGTCAGGAATCGCCTCTATCCAAGGGGAGGGGACTAAAATGCTTTGCATGATAGTGTGGAATGCTAAAAAGTGTGTGAGAGGGGAGGGAGAGACATAGAGAGAGAGAGAGAGAGAGAGAGAGAGAGAGAGAGAGAGAGAGAGACGGTCCCCCCTGAGACCATCCCCGTCTCACGGATCTGGTATGCGTGACTGGCCAGGGTAGGGGGTGGCGGAGAAAAACGGGAGATCCAAAGAGGACTGCCTTCCAAACTTTTGAAATACAATGCCCCTGCCATCCGGTAGGTAGCCTATTCCTGTCCGGGAGGTTAAGTCAGCCAGCGTGTCGCTGTCAAATCAGAGAAATAAGGAAACCAACAAAACAAGTTTTATCGTCGATCAAAAATATCGTCTAGTAGCCACAGACCCATGAGAAATCAAAAGTTTAAAAGTATCATAAACAAAAACATCAAGCATTTAGTTAACAACCATCCGTTTTCTATGAAAAGCAGCGCTAACGCAAAAAGACCCAGTGAGACTCTCTACAAAAAGCAGACAGCTTAGCTAATCAACACTCTCTGCACTACCGCTGATAATTACAGCCAAAGCAGCTAAATCAAGGGAAGCATCCATTTTGAATCTCCTCGTAAATAATGCAAAAAGCCCAGGATTTTAGCTTCAACAGCGCATACACAAAATTCACTAGGGGGAAAACACACAAAGATCGCTGTTAGAACAAGATGTATTGCAGTAGGATAGAATAGTATTGCATTTCTATAGTTGCTCAAGTATTCTAATCATACAAAATGTGTGAAAATAGACTTTCCCTACAAGTATTTAAAAATAAAGGCCATCCTAAAACAAATCAAAAGGTCGGGCGATATTTTAACAATTTGTTTGATTAAACAAGGAGCACAAAAGGACTCCCCATTGACTGTTAAAAGGAAAAGGAGGAATCACGTGAAACATGATTACGTAAACAAAACCACTCCACATTGCTTCACATTTATTATATAAATATCAGCTTTTAATGTTTTACCGTAAGAATATAAAACAATTTAATTTGGGGATTTTGTATTTTTTACAAACACATATACAGTACATTTAAACAGTATTCTCTTCAGCAGGACTCCAGAAGGTTACATATGACAGACACGTAACCCCAAACAGAATAATAATAACTCATTGCTTTTTGTTTTAGGTTTCCAGATAGATTCTGATTATTTTTATTCCCAAAGAATGGTATTCTTTTAGACTATAGGGTAAGTTCATATGTGGCGAAGTTAGTTAGCCCTGTGTCTCGAAAACTGACAGGGTAGAATTACAGCAAACTGAAACAAGAAACACCTGATTCGGTTTAAAAATGGCATTTATGTAAATCACTTCAATTTGAAGTACAGCGCTCTGAATAACAGCCATTATTTCAACAATATCTGCTACCATAAGCATAAATGCACCAGCAGAAGAGACCGCCATAGTCCAAGCTAAAATCCGAGGCTCCAATGCCTTTAAGTTGGGCTCTAAAGTAAACAAAACAAAATAAAAGCTTTTTGACACAAACCAGTTTCTAATCCATATTTGCATAAACTCGTTTTTGTCTGAATCGCGCGGTAGGTTATTCCTTCGAAACTCGTTTCTTTCTTTGATAAGCGTTTCTGGGGTAAATTAACAAAGGTAGTTAGCCTCGAATCTATTCTTTAGCCGTGCTCAGACGCAAAGATGCGTTGGGGGAGGGGAAGGGTCCTATAGGCACATTTCTCTTAGTCTTTTTCTTTTTAAGAATACACAATTCATAAAAAACATCTACGTACGAGGTAGCCAAATGTTTTAGGCGCGATAGTAGGAGAGGATTACGTTTTAATATTGCAGCTCATAGATAATCGAGAAAATAAAGTTTTTAATTGTTTCCTGCGTTGGGCGGGATACTGTGTTAATGATAAACAAATGTGAATGCGCTTGATGAAATAGACCCTAAATCTCGACATGAAAGTCACAGTTGTTGAGTTATTGTGTATGCTTACGTTTGAAAATATACGCTACTACGACATATAGCAAAACAGGATATCGTTTAAATAAGCAGAAGAAATATTTCCCCGCCTACTCTCTTCCCTTTCTTTCTGTCCTCCTCCCCTCTCCCCCTCCTTTTAAGTCCCTCTCTTACTGCCAGGCAGTGTTTCACCTCACTTTCTCACTCTCGGTCATCTGCCACAGTCCCAGGTTTAAAACTTTAAGGCAGGGGAGCTGGGTGATCCTCTCCAGCCCCCGCTTAGTAATCTTAGTACATCCATACAGGTCGATGCCCGTCAGTTGAGTCAAATGGTCCGCTATTAACTCCAGCCCTTTGTCCGTTATTCGCACGCACTGCCCAATGTTCAGTGTCCTCAGTTCGTGCATCTGTCTCACCATCCTGTTGATGCCGTCGTCACTGATGTGGCACGAGCAGAGGGAGAGAGATTTTAGTTGATAGAGGCCCTGGGCGATGTAAGCCAAACTCTGGTCTCCAATCTTGTCACAAAAAGAAACGTCCAGGCCAGAGAGCCGGAGCGTCCCCATGGCAAGATGCATGATGCCCGTGTCACTAATGTTGTCACAAGAGCGCAGGTTGAGGCTCCACAGAGAAGTCATATGGGACAGGTGGATCATGCCAGCGTCGGATATTCCACCACAGAAACTAAGGTTCAACACTTTGAGCTTGGCCAGGCCTTTGGATATGTGTTTGAGTGACAGGTCAGTGAGTTTTTGGCAGTCCTGCAGAGTTAGGTACTCTAGGTTAAGACAGCCCTCAGCCGCGCTGCGTGTCATGCCTGCGAGGTGGCCTATCCCCACGTCAGATACATGCCGGCAGGAGCGCAGGTTGAGACTCTTAAGCCGATGGAGCCCCCAGGCAATGAGCAACAACCCGGTGTTGGTGATGTTGCTGCACCCACCAAGCTCCAAAACCTCCAGGTTCTTCAAGTACTGGGCTATCCGGCCGAGGCTCGAATCTGTGATCTGCTTACATAGACTTAGGTTAAGGACCCGCAAGGAAGGAATCTCCTGAACGAATGCGTGGCCCAGTCCGTTATCCGTTAGGTTGTAGCAGCCGCTGAGGTTCAGGCTCTCTATGTTGGGCATGCCCTGGATCACATAGCTCAAACTGCGACGTAGGCTGAGGATCTGGACCCGCCGGATGCCTCTCGCCTGCAGGCTGGGGAACAGGGAGGGGTTGGCCCGCCGCAGGTGGAGCTTGGCTTCCACCCCCCGCCACACAGACTTGTGGTAGGACGCGTCCCTCCAGGCCAGGCACACTTGGGCCACCCGGCCTTTGTCCCTCACGTCTAAATAGCTGAAAATCATGGCTAAAATTTCCGGGAATAGGCACGATATGTGCGTCTCCATTTTACTTAACAGGCATAAACAGCGAGCCACCCCGTGTATAGGCTATGAAGCCTACCAAACCAACGTTAATAGCCTAAATTTTCGCTCCGTTAAAGTAAAAGTCCGGTCAATCTAGATAGAAAATAAAGCTTCCGTAGATGACACAAATTAAACCCCTTTCCTTCGTTTCTCAAACATTTAAGTGTGCAAATCGATCAACTCTCTAGATCCCACGTGATCCGTCTAGTTGCGCAGTCGGATTCAAATGCAAAAAGACCCCAAAACGTTTGTTCCAACAGCCCTCTCTGCCGAGAGAGAAGGGGGGAAAGGAAAGAGCCCGGGTGCCTCTCAGACGACGCTGCCTATTATGTCTTTAGATAACGCACTGCGTCCGCCCAAACGAGGATCCAAACGGTCGTACATTTTCAAAAAAGACCTTTACACCACCGTAGAAAACACAAACGGATAGAATTCCAGTCGGCTCCGGTTGTATTCATCTACACCTTGCTGTTACAGAAAAGAGTTAGGTTTCAGTTAGTGTTAAGGCTGGACTCGTACACATTGCCAACCGAAGGGCTTCCTGCAGCCTTTGTCTGATCTTTTCAAACTGACTTGCCAAGGCCGCGAGCACTGCGCTCCTATGGGGGACTAACAAATATCAGAAAACGAAGTAACCGTATACTAATATGAAACCGAAACCTAGCGAAATCGCACTCATACATATATTACTTTTAGAATAAAAATAAGGTCAATTTTTTTTTAATCGAACACATAAGAGTGAAAATAAAGTCGAGTGGTTAAAATATCCCCTCTCTTTTGATAGATTTGGTTTAACCCATCTCAGCTGGAACAGGGCGAATAGTTCCCCTGGAAACGAACTTCTTACAATTCAGTTCACTTTAGTCTTAACCCTTTGCTAGACTAACGAAACCGACTATTAGATATATGAGGTTGATTTATCATAGATCTCATATGGCAGCGGAATCTTATAATTTATGTATATAACTCTATTCTGTTTGGAATGTACAGCAACAGCTCCCCCGTGCTAGAACAGAATAGTGTGCTCTTTGTGCGAGCCACAGTTCCCCGTCCATCGTTGAAACATTGTAATTTAAATGCGTCCAACATATTCATACAATTGCGGAACTTAATCAGAAACCAGATACCAAGTAATACGAGTGTGACAGCTGTATTCTAACAGTTAGAATACAGCCGTTACATATTTATTACTTTGTATCGGCCTGCCTGAAGCCCTGCTTTCTGATAAAATTAGGTAATTTGTCTGAATATGTTCTGTTCACATTAGTTTGATTATTCCATCTGCCTAATAGGCCTAAGGGTAAATGTTTCGAAATGTTTTACCTCAGACCTTATTATTTAATTACTAGTGGCCTTTCAATGAGAAAATGTCCTGATTAATAATACATTTACTATTTTATGGATTGCAATTTTTTAATGGTCATTATGTTAAAATGCAATGCAATACTGTTGTTGTCTGCTTATAAGTGCTTTAACAGTACATTTAAATGGACGTTTTAGATATCCTTGTTTGTTTGACAATCAATAATTGATTTTATTTTGATTTATGTCAGTAATGTTTTAGTGTCTCAAAACTAGAGATAGCTTGGACATAAGGAGTAAAAAAAGGACTTTAAATTAACTGCCCATCAGCTAATTAGAGTAGGTGTTAATTTTACAGTCTTGATCTAATTTTGTAATGAGAGTCTTGCAGTTGATTGCCATACTGTTTGATTGCATAAAGCCTTTGTATTAACCCTGCTCCTCCCTTGAACCAACAAGATAGCACCAGATCAGACCACACAAAACAGAGCTACAAGGAGGAAAGGACACAATGTTTTCATTCTTTCCACGCCTGATGAACTTTTAGCTTCTAGCCCCCTGCTGTAGGTCTCTGTCTCCCCTGCTGTCTCTGTGTGAGTTTGTGTTTGTTGGGTGGTGGTGGTTGGGCGGGTGTGTGTGGGTGTGTGTGTGTGTGTGTGTGTGTGTGTACATGTGTGTGTACGTGTGTGTGTGTGGGGTAGCTAATATGACGGGAGTGCTAGCAGAACAGAAGCCAGTGGAGTGTAGCGGAGGGCTTGAGAAGGAACCAAAGTCAGAGAAAGAGAAAGAGGGGGAAGCGGGGTCCAGAAAACAAAGAGACAGAACCACAAACATCAGCATATTTACTGGAGAGAGTCCAACCTTGTACTACTGACATCACCTATCTCACGCAATATCTTCCTACAACCACACCCCATCCATCCTTCCTCTTCTTCCTTTCCGCTCCTCTTCCTCCCTTCCCTAGTCACTCCTTATCTGTTTCTCCTCTGGCCCTCCTTACCTTGAATCCTGTCATGGCCAGGGCCTCCTGTTTACATGCCCTTTTATTCTATCTTTCCTCTCCTATCTTCCAGTTCTGTCCATCCCCTTGTCTCCTCCCTCTTTCTCACCCTTGCCCCCTTTGGCAGTAAAATGAGGCCACTCATGCTAAAAGCTGCCACTCCTCTCTCCGCTTGCCATTTATTTTGTAACACTGTAAAATACTGTTTCAAACAGCTCTGAGTGTGTATTTTGGTTGGAAGGTTAGTTTATTTCTGTGTCTGTCAAAGTGTGTGTGTGGATGTGTGGATGTGGGTGTGTGTGTGTGTTTTTGTGTGTGCGTGTGTACATTGCGTAAACATTGTGTGGACATTTCTAGGTGCTAGATGGGTTGGTGGGGTTTGTCAGCCGTTTTCTACGAGAGTGAAAGCGAGGGATTGAGATGAGGGGATTGGAACGAGGAAGGAGGAGTGGAGGGGGCAAAAGTCAAGCCTGAGAAGGAAATCTTATTAAGGGAGATAGGAAGAGAGGGAGAGATAGAGAGAGGGAGTGAGGGAGAGATAGAGAGAGGGAGAGAAGTAGAGGTAGAGCCAGACAAGGCGCTGAAGCGGTGCAAGTAAACGTAGCACAGGTAGGCGAGGGAGGAGAAGAGAGGAGGACCAGCAGCAGAGGAAGGAGTACAGAGGAGAGGACAGCGGGAGCAGAGGGAGAGGCGGAGGAGAGTCAGGCTGTGACAGCTCGGCGTGGTCCTGCACCCGGTCCAGCTCATCTCAGCACAGACCCTGCCTCTCTCTGCGTGACATCTGACAAGTCTGCTGACTGTGTGTGTGCGCGTGTGTATGGGTGTACGTGTGCGGCAAGCACCCATAAGTGTCTGTTTGTGTGTGTGCGTGTGTGTGTGTGTGTCTTCCTCCCTGCGTGTGCTTGTGAATGTCTGTTTGTGTTTGTGCTTGTGCATCGGCCTCTCTTTCTCTGTGTGTGTGTGGGTGTGTGGGTGTGTGTGTGTGTGTGCACATGCGTGCGCGCGGCCATGCGTGTGTATTTTTTCTATTTCTGTCGGCTTCCACACCGCTGTGTGTCACTGCCTCTCGGAGCAGACCCGCTGGGCTCTCGGCAACTCTCACACTGAGGCTGGAAATAAGCACTGAGAGAGGGAGAGGGGAAACGGTAGGGAAGGCCAGAAGGAGGGAGGGAGAGGAGGAGAAGGGAGTGGAGGTAAAAAGGGAATGGTAAATGGTTGACAAAAAGGAAAAATTAAAGAGTAACCGTAATAGCATGCACTGTCAATATGGTTCACTAAAACAATTTGATTAGTCTACTGCTTTATCAGAACTTACCTGGACCAAATCATGCCTTTAAGACCTACGTCTTAAAGTCAGTCCAGAAATAGAATGAATAGACTAGAGGACTTGAATGATTCTGTTGGTTACTTCCACTGAAAGTAGGGCAGGACTGTGTTACAAAAGCTATCCATACAGTTGAATTCCAGAGGTTTTGAGTTTACAACCAGTGATGAGATGAGCCAAGCCCCTATATGTTCAGTGAAGGACAGAGATAGAGAGCGCGAGATGACAGAGAGAGAGAGGAGGATGTCTGTAGCAGAAGTGTTTTGGAGGCAAGTCTGTGAGCCTCGTCAGAGACTTTGAAGAGGGCTAATATTTCCCTCAGGCGGCAGGGATTCCCTTTGTCTCAATGGGACCAAAAGTGAGGCATGGGGGAACGGACAGTCAATGCTTGCAAGCACTGTATATACATGGAAACAGCAGCATGAAACATAGGGCTTGTTTTAAAGAGGTTGTACACACATTGGCACAACTCGCTATTTAATATTCAAGATACCCGCGCTCATGTGAAGATTGTTTCAAAAAAAAGAAGAAAAAAAGCAGATGCAGATTGTGGGGAACTATGGAAAGACTGATGCCCTGGGGTGCAGGGGGGGAGTGAGAGGAATGCGTGAAAGAGATGAAGACAGCGGTAAAAAAAGAAGAGGTGAAAAAATGGGAGGATGAGAGGAGGAGGCGTTTTGAAATGCCTCCCCACATTCGGTTATTCGACCTGTTATGCTGATTCAGGCTAGAGGAGGTAATTGGATAATTGCTTGCCACAGTGACGGCCTGATAACTGCGTCTGCGGCGACGGTTGCCTGGGAGACGTGGGCGTGTGTCACCACATAGCTGAAAGCTGACACCTCTTGAATAGATTTGAGGATACTTTGTGGTTTTCTTTTTCTTCATTTCATTTTCTATTCGTTCGTACCTCTGTCGTTCTTTGCCTTCTCTTCCTCCTCCTCTTTGGGAGGAGAGGAGCGCGTTGACAAATAGAATGCACACTTGTGTGTGTGTGTGTGTGTGTGTGTGTGTGTGTGTGTGTGTGTGTGTGTGTG
>JAVQJS010007624.1:0-17086 GCA_036024795.1 Galaxias rostratus | reverse complement strand
TCAATAAACAATATCTGTCTCTCATACATATATAGAGAGAGAGAGCGAGAGAGAGAGAGAGAGAGAGAGAGAGAGAGAGAGAGAGAGAGAGAGAGAGAGAGAGAGAGCAGCATGGAGTGTGGCTGAAAGCTTTTTACTTTCCCCCAACATGTTACAGTAATAGCAGATGATTGAGGGATTAACCAACGGTTGTAATATTAAGCCATGTGTTGCAGTGATCCAATTATGTTGTTTACTGTTTGGGGGCTTTGGACTTACTGGGCGGCAGAAATATGACGCTCATTATAATAGCTATTATAACACCCGGTAATTTAGTTTTGATTAGTCGGCGAAGTGCTGGTGCTGCGTTTAAAAACAGTATACACAGGATAGAAGACTTGATTAGAAACAGCTTTGGCTGACTATTAGCATAGCGGCTTTAGCACGTACACAGCCTTTGGAAGGCTTTAGGCTAAAAGCACTGATAAACAGGATGATGTGTAAAGCAGAAAAAGCAGTGAAGACGATTAGCACACTTGTGAGGTGATGTATCTCCTAAGCCATAAATGAACATAATGAAAATGAAAGCTTTAACGTTAACACAATGCATTTAGCCCAATGTGCACTCTACCACAGGAAGAGTGGCACAAAAGTTAGCCAAACTGACATATACACCATTGTAACACTAGCGTTTTCTTCTTCTACGATACTAATTAGACCTAATAATATAAACAACATTTATCTGACAAACTAAGTACATAGATTAAATCATTATTTAACTCATTACATCTGATACTGGTTTTTAGATGTTGGACATGACAATATACAACATAATAAGCTAAGTTTTATATCTAGCCATCTTTCAACTGTCTGTCTAAGTAAGTAGGTCACGTCGCTTTGACATTTGCCGCGTCATGGTTACTGCTGCTGACCACGGAATCAAAATCCACTCAGCAGACTTTTCAACACAATTCAAAGGGTCACTGTGGCAAATATCTGTGTCTTTCGTCATCAAACATTCGCTAACAAAAATTTAACCTTGGGTCTAGACATGCCCATTGGTTTTCTTTTGCCAATGATTGGCAAGAAAACGATAATCTGTCCTAAACAGTACACATGGTTCTTTGCTGGCTTGTCTTTCATTGCCTGGACCACACTATTTTACAAATTTAAACTGAAATGGCAATGAAGCTAGCACCCCCTATACCCATTTGAGATTGGCATAGCGTACCTATTAAATATAGAGTAGCTGCTAGTGAGGCTTAGCGGAGGGCCACAATGGAGGTAGACGGCCGTAATGCACGATCAGCCCCTCATTTTCTACCACTCAATAATTCATTAGGACGATTTTAATAATTCAATGGCATAACATGACTAGGCGCACTGCTGTCTTCATCCGAGTTCTCTGGGGACGATGGATGAAATAATGACAGTGGGGCTAAGAGACTCGCTGACTGAGCGAATGAATAATCAAGAGAAGAAGACGAAAAAAAACGCAGTTCAACATCTTTGTGCTATTGTGCTGTGACCATCCCAACTGACTCTATATCCTGTCTGTCATCCTTTGTCCCGACTGTTCCCCCTCCCACAAGGTGATGACATCTAAAATAGATTATGGTTGTAAATTCTGCTACTCACAGGTTATGACCAATTCTGAGTGTGACACGAATGAACACTGTAACAGAGGAGCCATGCGACATAATGCAAGATGCAACTCCGGGTTGCGGCGGTCATTGTTCTCCTGTTACCACCTCGATGCCACCCTAAAGGGCAACTGTGTCAACAGATGGCTAGAGAACTGTGAGCGGAGCTAACTCGCAACAGGACCGAGCCTGGCCATTTTACTTTAGGTACAGTCAGTTTTCTCAAACAACAAAATTCATTCAAAAAAAGTGTCAATTAAACAATTGTTAAAAAAAATTAAGACAATTATGACAGATAAAAGACAAAACAAACACTGATATTGAGACTACAATCAACTTAAATGTTTTGTTTTGTTTTCCATAAATTTCTCTCCTTACCTCCGTGAAAGATCATGAGACAAGTTTAGGAGCTCCTGGCCCAGACTCAACACTGTTCCCAATCTAAATCAATAGTTAATAATGGGGCCAGCATATTCAGTTACAACTTGTCACTGGGGTGAACTGGGTGAGGCTTCCCTAAACGCTAATACATGTCTTTGGTTGGCTCTTGGCTTATGGCAGCCATGGAAACAGAGATAACCCACCCATTAACATCCCTGTAGGGTAAAGTAGAAAAACGATGTCATGGCTAGAGAGCGAGAGAAAGGTTTGATCAAAGACGTGAAAAGGAAGAGACTGAAAAAAGGAGGAAATACTCTTTACTTGACCAAAGATGTGAGGTATGTTTGAAAGAGAATGTTGCCTAATATGTCATTTTGAATGGTGTGCTTATTTAACATGGTACTAACTTTAATCAGAAATTATTTCAATTCTATTACAATTACCGGTACATATGTCTTGCCAACCAGTGTCTGAACCTTTGACCTACTTAAAATTTATCTAAACTTTTATTTCCCAAATATTTGGGAGAGCTAGCTAATATTACTATTATTAGTAGTAGTGGTAGTAGTAGTAACTGATAGATGTTAAATGCTTGAATCAAAGCTGTATATCTAAAATGACCCCAAAATGGGACAATTACACAGCTGTATTCCAGTGCATTGGTTTAGTTTTTTCAATTGAAAATAACCTCCAAAAGAATCTATGGTCTCGTCATATTATCCCAATGAAAGGTTACTATGGGAAATGGTAGGGTGATCAGGCCGGTTCTTGAGCTAACCTTCGTAACCCACCTCTCTTGATGTGCTTGAGTTGTCTTTCAGCTTCGTCTCTCTCCTCCGCCAGTTTCTTGCACTGTCGAACGAAAACAGAGTCGGTGGGCAGATAAGAATAAGAAATTCAGATAAGAAAGCACTCCTCACCGGTTAGGATAGAAAAATCTCAATGTCCTAAAGTATTATTATCTATGGGTGACCAAGTACATCATAATATTTACCAGTTGAGCTTGAAACAATCCCTTTATCTATTTTTTAAGTTTGGAGCACTTACACACATTCAGAGGTCTATATGAATGACTGTAGAAATATTGATAAAATTATTATCTCTGTCCGAGAATTGGAAGACACAGATAGCTAAGAAGCACCGGTCTCAAATATAGACAATCATCAGTGCCTTTCACTGGAGAATAGTAATTTCATAGGCAGTTAATAGTTAATAGTTAAAAAACATACAAGGTAGGGCATTACAGCCTTAATATTAAATAGTGAGATAAATGAGCGAGATAAGTCAATTACAATGTCTTCCATACAAAATGCAGAACAAGCAGGGTGAATATTCGTTGATAGGTTTTTGTTGTTCTGGGATAGAGCCTACCATTTGGACTATATATTTCTAACGAATCCAATTAATGAAATCAGCCATTAGCTGCAGAAACCAAAGATTAGCAAACCCTTTCCTTGCAACATACTGTGCATGAGTTTCCTTCCATCTAGCAGGCCTTGACCAGGCATACAGCACATGGCCCACTTTTTCCCATCTCAAATTCTACCTGTACTCTCACATTGTCAACTCACGTACAGTATATTTTAAAGAAAAGTGAAGGGGGGGGGGGTGGTCGCTGGGTTTTTTTTGTGTGCGACTGAAATAGGAAGCATCCGTTTGGGGTTGTATTATCTTATTTTCACCTCCAAGTTTTTAGAACATTTTCAATCATTTTGACGTAAAGTTTAATATTAAGAAGCTGATTTAAATTATGTATAGCATGAAATGTCTACTCGTGACATTGCTATGGGCCCAAGATCGAGAATATTTATAAAACATTTGTTCTATCAAGCTTTATGCGGCTATCGAAGATCTTCTCGCTAGTAGTCTTACATTTATCTAAAATTGTGAGATAACCTTTGGGTTCCAGTTCTCTGTGTCGAAGCTAAAAAGGAGCACCGACCAAATTCAGGGAGGGGTCAGGTCTCTCATGATTGAAAAGCCGGCCGGCAAATAAAGACACCATAGCCAAAAGACGCTTTGGTCTGTTATCAATTACAGCCCTAAAACAAACGGTGTGATCGGGGCACGCAATATTGTAATGTGGAAGCTATTAAGTTGATTTTGTGTGACTAACAAGGATATATGTCTATGGCTCCTTAATATCTCAGTCCTTTTTATCTTACCTCAGTTGGCCCTGTCTGAGCGTCGCTTTCCTCCCGGCATCCTTCCATCTGCGCTGAAGACGAAGAGGGTAGCATGTTGATACAATTGACTTCAATGTATCCAATCACTTTTGCTCGAAGCCAAAAAAGGAAATAACACTCTGGTAATCTTTGTTAAACCGGCATTTTTGCTTATGACTTGCCAAACATAATGCAATTGCCAGCATCCCCAGACCTCAGGACTACCCTCGCAATGTGAACGGCGCAGATCCCTCTCCTTTGCGCTGACAGCATCCTCTCTGTCCCTTCCCACCTATGAGCTACCTCCTCCTCGCCCCAATTTGGAGTTTATCGCGCATGAACCTTCCCGGTACCATCCACTTTAGACAAGTAGGCTCCTCCCTTTTCACGTTGACTCAGATACTCGATCTTGTATTGACCAATGACGATGAAATATGGCGGTCTCTAGCGGGCAGCCTACAAACAGAATGTTTCAACCTCATGTTTTCTCCCAATTTTAAGTATGCTGTTTTAAATTAGTATTAACATTTACGGTATTGATGAAACACCTTAAATGCAATGCAACAAACAGGCAAATGTTCATAGCTTAGCTTTACTTTCTAAGTAACAGCATTGCAATTACGATTATTCCATTATCCACTGATAAAATATTGTAAATTAAAGGGATGTTGATAGAAACTAAGGTATAACTCAACTGGTAGAACAAGGGCTCATATCATAATACCCAGACCTGTCAAAAATGATCAGTATGCCAGTCCTTAACTGAAGTAGATAATGTAAACAGTTATATATACTGAATGATTCTTTAAAAAAAAAAAAAGCTGACAAAATCAAATGTATGGAGAAAGGCCAAAAAATGAATTGCCTCACTTCATCCCATTTTACACTCTAATCTAATGATACGAGCATCTATAAGTATAAAGCAAATGCATCGAAATCTGTTCCACATACTCTGCTTGCCAGTCATTACTTTCATTTATATCGGAAGGAATACAACTTTGACAATAATCAGTTTTTATGGCAGTTTTACAAGATCAGATGTTGATCCATAGATCAAATTATTTAAGATTGATACATGTATCTAAGATGAAAGGGTGACGGACTGTTAACTTAGTCAGTGCATCAAACAACGGTTGGCTGTACACCAGTGTTTAAATGTACCAAAAATAGCAGTATGTATACATTTATGGGGATGTCTCCTTCCCCACTTTTTTGGACACATTGTAGGACCTCCCCCTTCAATCTTTTTACTGCACCTCAGCCCCAAGCTCTTGAAATGGCTTAGCACTGTGACATTGACCTGCTGATGAAATGCTGTGTGTTGCACATGTTGTTACTTTAATCATTTGCAGTGGTTGAATTGCTGAAGCTGAACAATAAATGTTTGACTTTTTTCTGTTCTTTACAAATATGTCAACAAATTGATGCACAATTCTACCCTGGATATATGGACTCTTGTAAGGCCACTATAACCAAAAAGTTTATGGGAGGAACCTATTTCATTGATCTATCTTAATGTATTGTTTTTTTCCTACCCAAAGCTAGCTCTGGAGGTCCAAAAGAATCCCTCCTAAAGTGGTTGACGCTCACATCACCATGGTTCCTTTGGTGACACCGTTAATCGTAGCCTTGATCTGCTGAGTGAACATCATCCAGATGAGCATCCATGCTTGCCACTTAACACTGGAGCTAGATTAATAAAAAGGAGGGTCCGACAAGTCAACAGCACTCTTTAAAAAGAATAAAGGTATTGGTGATGGATGGATATACAGGTGAAAAGAAAAAAGAAACAGAGTAAAAGCAGTTTTATAGTCCAAAATCTGCAAAATAAGAGACGGTCTAAGTGCTTATCCTACACAGGGATCAATGGTGCACACTAGAAAAGTGTGACATTCTTCAGCCATGCCTATTATTGAAACATGTAGGCTGAGTAATAAACAAAGTTAAAGGAGTCCAAACTGTGGACAATGTATCATTGTGATGTCTGGGTTTTCAAGATATTCAGCTACTGATTATGTCACAGAAAACAACACACATAATTCTACTTATACAGTCTTATCATTTGCAAATGTTTTTCAATTTCAAGACTATACTTTAAAATTGTCAAGTTGATTACATCATCATTTATGAAAGCTTGAAAGCATCACGGTTTCAACAAAACAAGTTGTACATTCCATTAAACGCCCACATCATTAAGTAGCTCAACTGTAGCTGCAGTAATATACTATTTTTCAGTATTAGACCACATCAAATACAAATTTTTTTCAGAAGTCTAAAGTCACAGTAGGATGTAAAACAATACAAACCAGTTCTCAGGTCTATTTGTGTTTGTCTTATATTCCAAAATATTTTCACCTCCAACTTCTTTTATTGACTGATAACATTTACAAAATCACCCAATTGTCGAATCCAAAAATGTTCACTAGACCAGCAAAGAATTTAGGCACTGGAGGATAATGGCCTGTGCACTTAGCTTTCTGGGAGCTATTGAAATCAAATACTTGTTGCGTATTTGCGTTAACTAAAGTAAAGACAAACCAAAGTGAATTGGGTGGAACACATACTTGAATGTGTTGGACACCTGCCAGTTTATTTGCTTGCTCCATTTCCTACTTGCATACATGATCATGTCTGAGAACAATGTCTCATGATTTACTTGAAAATGCAATGGCATGGCTGTTGGGTGGATTCACAGGTAGACAGTCTACTGGGCACTTTGTCGCTATAATTGAACTACAGCCACTCATCACTAAATAAATGTCATTACCGCCAGTATGGGACACCACCTCGCTAGTAAAAAACGTTTCAGAGAGCTTCAAAGGCTATGGAGCTATACAAAAGACTATACAGTGTCTCCATGTGTATATTTAACACACTTTGATTACACTCAAGTTGTATTATGTTGCAAACTAACACTATTTTTGTATTGGGCTAATACAAGACAGGAACAAGCAGGAAAACCTCCATAATTCAATTTACTTCATAAATAAAAACATTTCAGTGACCATTATTCCATCATCTACAGATATTATACAATCAAACAGGTGTTGATAGAAACAAAGGCATGTGGCTATTATTCTAATCTTGAAATTTAATAATAAGACAGCTTCATTGGTGACATTTGGCTTAAGATTCAAGTTGAAAATGTAATCATGTACTTTACATACTTTTCTTTAAGAGTTGGATAAGAGTTTGGTGGTAGACAAAAAAAATCCTTCAAGGGGAACATCAAATTCCACTTCCAATCTCCAAGCTAGGCCTTACAATATGTGCACATCAGTTACATTTTCCAAACTTTTCATACCATTCAGTGCTTTCACAATTGGAAATGCCTTTAAACATTGCCATTTTATAGTAGATAAGATGCTGGTATAGTGAACTATTTCAGATTGTGTATATAAGATGAAAGGGCAATGGGCTGCTATCTCAGTCACAATAACATAAATTGGCTACAAACTACAATGGTATCTAAAATGTGAAAAAAATGATTGAATGGCTGATTGAAACAAAACTTTTAAAAGGATTTCACATTTATTTCCGTTCAGAAACGGAAATCGCTTTTTTTTGTCCTTTCACAAGATGTGGCAGTAAAAAGTCAGTCCCATAATGTTCAAATGTACCAAGGCAGAAAATAATATGTCAGACCTCCACCAACCCATCCCATCCATCCATTTGTCAATTATTGTAGCGCACCTCCGCCCTCAGCTCCTTGCTGACGTAGCTTAGCAACGCGGCGACAACTTGCTGCTGCAGCGTAGCGTTGCCCGTTACCAAGGCGATGAGCTGGGCCGCGTCGGTCCAGTCCAGGTTGCCAAGGACGGACATGATGTCGTTGTAAAGTTTCTCCTGGTGGGCTGGCGGGAGCTCCATCAGGATCTGGAGGAGGGGCTTAAACTGTCCGGTTGTCAGCCAGCTACCAAGTATACCCCCCACTGCAGCACCTGGAGGGAATGAGGAGTGGGAGAGTGGGGATAGGAGGAAGGACATTGGAGTGGGTTGGCGGAGGGTAGATGAAATGAGGGGTTGTGGAGGGTAAAGGGTGTAAGGGGGGTTTATAATGAGGAGGACGAAGGGGGGTGGGCAAGGGGAGCACATGTTAGCACTTTGATCAGAACACAAAATGGGGAAGGAGTATAACAAAACATGGAGAAAACAGAAAGAATACAGATGAAGTTGAAGTTGACAGTTGAAGAATACAGATATGCAAATAAAGGAAATATCAAAATGAAATGTGGGCTGTGGTACCAACTTTGTATAGAGAGAGAAAACCCAAAACCACAAAGAAAAATGAAAAAAAAATAAGAGAAACTAATTGATTGTGTGCTATTAAAGTATTTTGTCTGTGTTTTTGGACCTTTTCAAAACGTATTTAGTTCCGAACAATTGGCTAAACTTGGAATGGAATGTATTTTATAAAAGTACATTTCTTACCCACAGCTATCCCTGGAGGTCCACCTAACAATCCTCCTACAAAGGCTGTCCCTCCAGCCACCGCGGCTCCTCTGAAGGAACCCTTCACCGCCGCCTCGATCTGCTGATTGGCCGACAGGTCACAGCAAAGGCGCATGACATCATCCATACGCGGAGGCATGCTCGCTGCTGGTCACTAGAGAACGGACAGGAAGGCACTGAATTGAAACAAGAGACAAAGAGGGAAAAAAAGTCAAACAATGGATGGTGTCATTGACAGGTGAGCAGAGGTAAATAAAAAGTGTGAGTAAATATAGGTAATCAAAAGTGGAATAATTGTGCACTGCATACACTGTTTGTATAATAGATCCTTAATAGATACATCACGTAGACGAATTTGTAGCTGTCAAATGTACAGTGTTGTACCCGCTATGAGTGTCCTAATTGTTGGTTGGTTATACTCAAGTGCGTTCAATTTTATCTTACTTTTAAACACGATTAGGTTACAGTGTCATCAAATCTAATGCTCTACATCCGAATTGATCTAAAGCCTGAAGCAGTAGCTTACTACTTACACTGTACCAACAAATTATTTTGAATTAGACTGTATCAAATATTAGGCTTTTTAAAAAGTCTAGACAAAAAGCTAAAAAGCAGTTCAGAGGCCCATACGTTTATCAGTACAACATACCTATCTATTTCTCTGCTTAATTTTTCAATAATAACTTTTACACAACCATCAGGCTCCATAACAAATACTCACGCAACTGGCAGCAGGTGTGACGCTAGCCCGTGCACGTACCTTGACTGGGTATTGAAATCGAAGGTGTTGATCGTTTAAAGTTGAATTCACTGAAGTTAACATGAACCGAAATGAATCATGGGAAACAGAATATACTTCCGAGTTATATTGCATATATTTGAACTTTATGCCCACAGTACAACGCCTGTGACATTTTGTGATTTTGTTTGAAACTATGTGTTTGATGACCGCTGTGTCGATTTCCTGGTATTTTGTTCGACGTGACGCTTTTCTGCAACTTCAAAGTTTTACTCGGTTGCTTGAAACATTGTAGCTTCAAACTAGTAGCATTGGCTGTCCATCACAAAGTAATTGTTTATTCTAACATCCACTGGACAAGTTAACTAATTTGAAAATAAATGTAATTTGTCAAAGAAAGTTTTAAGAACAATCTTTACAGAAGTTAGTTGTTTACCACAGATGCTTCAGAGGCGCTGCGCTATAGCGAGCTCCGCCTATAAGGGGCAGGATTTGTCGACGTCCAAGAGCTCTGGGATGGGCTATGTGTTCATAAACAAGATTTGAGAATCAAAACAATATACAAGGCACAGTTACATTGTTCAAAACATCCGGCTGCAACAGTTTTTGCGATTTTTATCCAGAGGTGAGTCTAAAAATGCACATGATACTAGTTTTTATATATTGTTTTTTTTGTTTTGTTTTAAGAATCTCCTCGGTCTATTGTTCTCGCTGTCTGAGTTCTACAATGCATTATAAATATTTTTTGGTATATATTACAGGTTATTGTATGATGCCTATAATGATGTCTATTCGATTAGGTATTAAGTAGCCAGATAATTTATCAATGATTATATCCGTCGAAGATGATTGTTGTTCAGAGACGTTTGACAGCATCGTATAGCCTAAATGCATCAGTTGCCGATTGTGTAACTGATGGTTAAGCAACTCTGAGGTTAATAGGATACGATTCATTTTAGTCTTTTCACTAACTACGATGCTAATGGTATTCGCAGTCTATTTTGAGAATTCATGCTTCTAAAGACGTGTGAAATGCTAAATTACTTTATATGGACAAAGCCATTCACGTTTAAGAATAATTTAAACCTATTAGCTTACTTAATAGCGATCCTCAGTATGAAAAGTATTTTATATTTGTAAGGACCACTATTTAATCAGGATGAGTCACTTGTTTGCGGTACACGACATGCTCACGGGAACATTCCTGTCGACGCGAAGTTAGTTATTTATGTAGCCTATTAACAATGGTTAAGCCCCAATGACAAACTAACTACTACGTCCATTGCTTAGTTATTAATACTTTTATACACACTCTTCTAACGTGAGCTACAAGACAGACCAAGATCAGTGTCCGTGTTATTTTTGTGTATCCCGACTTGGGTTGTAAATAAACGGTTTGGTCAGCATAGGCACCAGACATAGATTAAACCAGCAAAAGCCAGCAGGTGTCTGGTCCATGCCTGGGCATGTTGTGCTCACTAGCCGGTATAGTCTTGTTGTTTTGGCCAGGCAGGGTCATCAACTTGGGACAAAAGGTCACCCTCTGGTTACCAGCCTGCTTCAGTGCTTAAAGTTGTTTGTTTGTTTTTTAGATAAGAAGGAGAAATGTGTCGCTATTTACATTGTAAACATAATTATAAACACAAGTCTAACACATAAAATGTTATTGTGATAATATTTATTCTAATTTGTTTGTCATTTAGAGAATTAATTTAGAATTTGTGCCATAATCTTATCAACATTTGTGTCTTTACTCCACTCCTAGACTTTATTATGAGCACCGAATCTAGATTGTACACATTAGTCTCAGGGCATTGTCTTGAAGGTTATGGTTATTTAAATCCAGACCTAATACAGTCTCCTACGTCATTCAAGTCTATGTACGTCCACACTCGGACACAGTCTGCTGTGGTGGCTGTTCTGATGTAATGACAGTTAGTTTGTCATCTTTATTTGGGGTGTCCTGGATTGGACAGCTGGTCTTTTTTTGATGGTTTGGGGAGGGGCCAAAGCAGAGGAGAAACTGTCCTGGGCTCTGTGCCAAGAGAAGTACAGTAAAATATTATGACAGCCAGAAGTAGTTCCTGCACTTAAAGAGACTCCAGGGGGCGCCAAACGTATAGTTTTGCCTGTGTCGGATGGATTTTTAACCCTTTCAGACCTGAATTAAATTCCAAGATGGTGAAAAATAAACTTAATTTTGCTAGCATCCACAAATGAGTCTCAAGCAAAATAATGTGTGTGTGTGTGTGTGTGTGTGTGTGTATATATATATATATATATATATATATATATATATATATAAATAAATAAATAAATATATTTATTAATAATAAATATAAATAATATATAAATATAAGTATATATATGTGTATTGTCCATTTCAATGGACCTCCGGTCCAAATAGTTGTGAAATAACATTAAATTGATAAATTACCAGCTGAATGGACAAGAGGGCTCAATTAGTTTTAAATGTCACAAAAAGTAAACAAAAAACAAGCTGCCATGAAGGGGCTACAGGCTGTATAAGATTGGATGAGCATGCTCTTTTTTTAATGCGTGTGTGTTCCCATTATATGTAATGAAATAGAAGTTAAATGGAAGACAAAGACTTATACAAACACTGAATGTGTCTTTTCCCAATTTTTCCAGATTACAAGCCAATAAAACACAATAAAAAGGACAATATGTTTGGGAAAATGCTGTCCCATCTGCTTGGTAATGGAGTGGAGGACTCTCAGGATATTGTTGCTGACACGTTCGAGGAGCTGTTGGAGTTTGAAGACGGAGAATGGGTTGTCGTCAAGTTCCAGGGTAAGGAGATAAGTGGATACAGTAGTTGCCATATATTTAAAATAGCGGTCTTTTACTTGCATATTTTCTCTGTCATACAGTTACTTAGTGATAGTATATAGCTGCATCATCACTAACCATTTAAAATAAAAAAAATTGCATTCAGAAATGTATCAAAAAGAAACTCGATTTCCATTCATGTCGATATCAGTTGATTGTCGTAGTTTAGACAACAAATAATTACCCTAAGGATTGGCGAACGAGGGTCTGGTTGGAGATATAATTGGAGCTGTGTCTAAGATGTTGGACAATGTTCTGTGCGCAGAGAACCTTGCTCTGTCGGATCCCGGGGTGGACCCTCTGGAGAACCTACTGATAGAACATCCCAGCATGTCTGTTTACCAGAATAGAACGCAGCTCAACGAGGAGGAGGAGGAGGAGGAGCAAGAGCACAACGAAGAAGTCACTCTTAGGTTAGCCTTCCGTCACTCAAAGAAGATCACCACTTTGAAGTTCATCCTATGACATGAGGATAGGTCTTTAGCTTTAATAACTCTGAGTAAAAAATAACGTCTGTTTCCCCCGCCTCTTCTTTGAACCCAGACTAGTACCTGTGAGGCGACACATCTCCTGGATGCTGGCAGCCTGGGGTAGCCCATTGCCTGGCACTGAGCTCCACCTCCTCTCCCTCCCAAGAGCCAGGACTCAGATGGAGCGGAGGAAGTTGAGCCGCAGCGCCAACCAGAGGCAGAACCTGGTAAAGACTCTGCGCTTCCCCCCCGCAGAGAGACGCTACGGCCACTTCAAACAGCCCTGTCAGCGTCCCTATAACTTCTGAGTGAATTGGGGGGGGGGGTCACATTGAGTTTATCTGGCCTTTACACGTTTCTGTATTAGACGTTGACTGTTCAAGTTTTTTTAATTAAGATCGAATTAATACATTTTGGAAAAACTGAGAAACAGAGAGAATCAACTCAGAAAAAGGTTTTGTTTATCTTATCTTTTTAAGTTTTTCCCCCCAGACTTTTTTGAATCATCAGTTGTAAACCCTCGGTTTGAACGGCTGCACAGTGATTTTATAACGAGGGAATCAGGATTGCATTCTCAATTGCTTTTAAAGCAAACATTACAAACCTGTGCATCCATCTAGCAAGACAGCATTACTGTCTGGGAAAATACCATGACTCTATGCTAGATCATTTTCATTTATCCATATATATTGTATGCTTGTGTATGTGAAAGTCAGAACCTTAAGAGTTTGTAGTTATCAAGAGGCCTACGAACAAAAGTGCTATTTAGTTAATGAATGCGATATGGCGTCTCCATCCACTGAAAACACAGAACACTTATTGCATTGTGAATGAACCTATGTGCCTCTACGGTCTGACAGTCTAGTTACCCATCAAGGAAAAGCTGGTTTGTATTGACTGAGAGCAATAATGTGGGGCTGTCAGACATGCAGGTATGACATTAGAGTCAGAAGAAAGTAAAACATTGCATTTAAAAAGCTTTTACAATATATTGTTTGTATTTGACTTGACATGAAAAAATGTTTTATGGCTAAATTTCATAGAACATTTGTCAGCCGCTTGAATATGTTTTTAACTTTTTTGATGCGTGTCTTAGTTGTTAATAGTGTGAGTGACTAGTGTTTTACGGGGAAGCTGTATTTGACATTTTAACCAAACTTTGTGTGCTGTGGTCGGCCGCGCAAATGATTTTCATTGTTATCGTCACTTTGATTGAACAGCACAAGATCTGCTTTGCCAGAGAAGGGTAGATCATAAGGATTACAAAACCACTGGTGATCATATCGTTTTGTATTTTTTAGATTTTTTTTTATCTTGTGAAATTGTTCCAGTCTGCTGTGTGATTTTTCATTCGAGTGTTGACTGTAAATATGAAACGAATATTGTTGTGTTTTTGTATCTCAGTGAATATTTATAAAAGGACAAAAAAAGAAAATAAATTAGTTTTGTTAAGTTGCTGACTTCTCAGTTGTGTTTTAAAACAGTCAAATCCTTAAATTAAAATGTATGTTTTTACTAGAAAAGCAAACAACAGACGCACATGTAGTACAGTGTCTTTAACCCGCCAGAGGCCACATTCACCAAACATTCTTTGAAGAAATGTCTGTTTTCTGTTTAAGAAAACTGCTATTTCCGTTTTTTCTACTTTATTAAGACACAACTTAAAATCTCAATTGGAATTTTTCTTTATTCTCGTAGTTCATTAATTTTCCCCATAAATCTGTTCACTCTCTCTGGGTCAATGGGATTGGCCCAGTAACCTCCCTTCTTAAAGTGAGAGCCGATGATCATAGCGTTTGCATGAAGGTAGTGTTCCACGTTGTCGATGGTTACCCCTGAGCCAATCAGAACAGGGATCCTAACAGATTGGGCTACTTCTGAAAAGAAGGAATACAAGAAAAAAACATGTTTGTCATTTAGGGAGCAATTGAGGGAGCATTTGAGGGAGCATTCTCTGTGGATATGGTGCTGCCTGACCAACCAATAAACCAACAGTATTCTAAAAAACTTTTCCAACTCTATTTACAATAGTGATTGAACACTGATCACTTTATGTACAGATGATAGTGCTACCTAAAATACTAAGACATATAACAACGAAAACAGGAATAAAGATACACAAAACAGTATTTCAAATCAGCTTTAGCATGAGAAAAAGTAATAAAAATGCCAGAAATAAGTTGTGAAATACACTCTTGAAATGACCAAGAAGACGTTCTTGTGGGTCTAGTCCTTCGGCAAAGAAACCCTCCGAGAAGGACCTCTCGTAGCTGCAGAAAGATGTACACAGCAGTATGCAAGGTCGAGGGTGTGTGAGCCAGACCAAAAAAGTGAGAGCAGCTGGGCATGCTGGGTGTGCGCAGTTGTTTGTTTGTGTACAGTATCTGTGATAGTGTGGGCTCGTGTTTTGTGACGCGATGTGTCCAACTGTCTGTCCGTTAAGCCGAGTCTGTTTTAAGCCTGGTGTGAGAATGTGCCGTCCTTTTGAGTCAGGACCTAAAACATCACCCTGTGGAGGGAGTATGAGCTATCCTAACAGATATGCACAAGGAGAGAGAGATGGGGAGGGAGGAAGAAAGTTAAAAATACTTTGAGAGACAAGGAGGGTTTGAGAGGGAAAGATCTAGAAAGAGAGAAAATAAGTTGCAGGGAAAGAAAGTGAGAGACAGCGTGAGTGAGTGAGAGACAGGGGGGGAAAGGAAGCGAGACACTGTGGGTGAGAGAAAGTGAGTATAGTGAGGGAGGGAGAATGCGAGAGAGAAAGAGGAGCAGACAGGGACTTTGGGAGTCTAATTGACAGTGTGTGTGTGTTTGTGTGGGTGTGCCTGTGTGTGCACTCATATGTAGATGTGCAGGTGCATGCCAGTGTGTGTGTATGTCTGCACCATATATAATTACTCACACTGTGCACGCTGCCTTTTTGTGTATATGTCTGCAAGTCTACTGCGAATGCGTGTGTGTATGCCAAATCTAAGTGCTGAGCATTCCTAAAATGAGACACAGAGCATTGACAGGACTTTACTGTGCCAAGAATAGTGTCGGGTGTCTCTTGGTCCGAATGTAAACTATGCTGACACACAGCTAAGAGCTTTTATAACTAATGCTAACCCTTGCAACATTGGTTAACCTAAAATGCCCTAGAACATCCACGATCTGAATGTGAACTATGCAGTCCCACAGCCCTGGTTCTTTGACATTTGACACGCTCAGGTGGCTGAACTTTCCCTGACGCTTGCCCTAAAACCCTCCCAAATGCAGTACAAGACTGACGCACTTGGCAATACTACAAAGCCGTGACCTATCCTGTTGTATATTCGGATGCAGAGTGAGAAGAGGGGTCTCTAGTGGCCAGACACACAAATTACAGGCATGAAGAAAATAAAAGATTGACCCACAGTAGCTATATTACTGACTGTACTGGTACTGAATCATTATTCTTTCTAATTTAAGCATGTTTATTAAATCCAAAATTATAATTAAGTGTTACCCACAACAATTTATTAGGTAAAGTACCTATAGGACATCACTTTTATTTGGTCAACCTCAGACATTTCCTATATTTTTTATTTAATCAGAAACTTCATATCATACAACTTAGCTTTCGTCTGGGTGCCTTTGTTGCTATAAAAACCAAATAGTGAAGTTTATAGCAGACTAGCTTTGATCTATGTTCAAGCGGATGGTCAACAGGGGGACGGTACCTCTTAGTTCCTGGGGGTCAGCCTGGACTCCTGTTGCCGTTCCCGTTATGATGAGGCCATTTGAGAGGAAGAACTCAGCTGCCCTGGCCGTTTCCACCACACTCACATCGGCTGTCATGGCATGGGAGCTACACACACACACACACACACACACACACACACACACACACACACACACACACACACACACACACACACACACACACACACACACACACACACCCACAAACGGCTTACTTTACTTTGCTCCAGCTCCTACGAAGATTCTGCTGAGCTAAAACTTTGCTCACTTTGCAACAAATACCCCAGGAAAAGAAAGGCCGCCTGTTGTGGAAGTCGGGCTAACAATGGGACCACGAGATCCCTCGGCAAAGCCTCATGAGTAGAGACGTGGTGCGCAACACCTCCACGCCCGCCGAGCCCTGAATCCAGGGTGGGGTTCCCAAAGTGTACGTACACTCACACCCAATGACATGCCGGCAGGCCCAGACAACAACAGGCCAAACAGGGAGGCGCCTACGGAATCCTCGGGGTCTTGGTTCCTGATGAGATAAATTTAGCATAAGTGGATTACCCTCAATACACAGCAATCCCTCTCACAGAGAGAGAGGGAGAGAGAGAGGGAGTGACAGAAAGAGGGAGCGAGAGAGAGGGAGAGAGAGAGAGAGAGAGAGAGAGAGAGAAAGAGAGAGAGAGAGAGAGA
>JAVQJS010007617.1:0-24807 GCA_036024795.1 Galaxias rostratus | reverse complement strand
TCATCTATCAGTGCGATTGTATACCAGTGCAGCTACTGGGTCCAGAGTAAAGAATACAGGCTTTTTTTCATCTTTCAATGGCATAAAAAATAAGGAGAAACTCATCTTTTATACAAAGTATAACTGCTGGTCTTTAGGAAAAACATTTAGAAACCCATAAATCTAGGAGGCACGCTATGGGATTTTTTTTCTTAAATTATAACAATAATAATAGTAACAATGAACAAAACAAGTGACAACAAAATAAAAAAAATGCAACTTGGTAATTGTACCATCCTTGATGCCACAAAAGGCTTCATAGATTGACTCAACGAAAAATTCATTGAATAATTACGTTGCTTAAGAAGTCAAAAGACAGGTTAGAAATTGTACAAAAACAAAGAAATAGACGGAAAACAAAACAAGTTTCTCTTGCAGGGGTGATATTTGGAAGGACAGGAAGCCAGGCATGGAGAGCAGCATTTGGACATGGCCAGAGGCATCTTTGGTTCATTTGAACAAACAACGGTAACTTGAGCATTCAACAAAATACATATGAATGCACATACAAAGAATGCTAGGGTTGCTCCCCCTGACATTGAACCAATAGAATAACAGAAAACTATTTATTCTGCCCAAAACCCCATGAGATGTTAATGCTCAAATATTCCAATCTTTGCTAGATAAAATAACATTGATACTTTCAATTCAAGGCTATACCTAAAACGGAGACACCTACTTTGATTCACGATTTATGCAAATAAATCGTGGTAACCAGTTGATGTTGTAACATCCTTGGATAGCTCCGACTTCATAAACTTGGGGTTTGAAGCAAAGAAAATTAACAGTGAGAAGCAATACAGGATCAAACATTTGACATGGGAGTTAACTAAGAGCGGCACCCATTGCAGTGGTGGGAAGGAGCCTGCATTTGGGAGAAAACAACAACCCTTTTCACTGACACTGATCCCAGTGCAGGAGAGAAGGCTCTCTTGATGCCACAACAGAGAGAATGACAGAATGCACCTTTACCACTGAGGCCATGAGGCTGGGCCTGAGTGCTGGGGCATAGCCAAGAAAAGGGGGAAGGAGGAGGAGGAGGGGGTGGGGGGGGGCGTGTATCAGTGACTTCTTGTCCTTTCAAACCTGCAAGGATGTTGACTGACACTGTAAGGAAAAACATCTATTGAACAGATCTGCATATATCAAGGTGAATAAGTCTGATATGAACGATGAGTCTGCATGACCAGTCACAAAACCTGTGACTGCCCCAACATGAGGTCCATTAGCACCATTTTAAGTATTTGTTTTTAATTTGATGAATAGTATGAGTGTTGAAGCCATAGATCAAGCATATCACAAAAAAAAAAAAACATGACTTTTATACATACATGCAACAGAATACATTGCATACGTGTATACAGAGACATGTATGTAGTGTCTGGTAAATTTGGTTTTGCAGCAGACAAATTCATGTTGTGCTGTAATTATGGACCAGAAAATGAATGCCAGATTGTACCCCTGTTACAATCTCCTACAACTAAATTTAGCTGAAACAAAAGACCCTAGCAAAACAAGGGTCTGTGAATGACACATTCATAACGTCTCACTGCCAAATATGAGGAAATGTGGGACAGCAACCCTGATGGTCAGCTGCTGGGCTTAGTTTGGCAAAATAGGTCCTACGTTAAAAAAAGACCTGATTCATTAAGATCTAGATAAAATATTGAACAACGACAATCTCTATTGTATAATTTGCTGGCTAGTGTTAGCGTTCTTGAAAGGCCCTTGAGTTTGGGTGAGACAGTATGGTACACAATGATGTACAGGGAACACTCAATGCAACCATTCACTGGTCCATCATTTATTTAATTATGAATTAAGGCAACACAACTGAAAACCAGGTCATTTGGGGTTACTGTGGATGGAGTGCCAAAAAGCCCTTAACAATTTGCATATGAAAAAAAAAAGTTACCCGTCTCTTGTTGACGGCTAATACACGAACAATACAAGATCTCACAGAAATCTCAGTTTAAAAAAAAAAAAAAAGCTAAAAATCGGATTGTGAAGATGACATTTTGAACAATGGGTCACAAAGTAATTAAATAACGAAAAAAAGTTTTATAGCAATTTGATTGCAAATGCGGCTTAGAATGAGGAACATTTGGGAAGGGAATGGCTTTACCACTCCTTATAAAAACCCAGACTAAAAATAGGTATGGTTCATTTTAACAACTTGTTCAACTTTCCTATGTGAATATTTGTTGAAACTAATTCCAGTGTTTGTTTGTTATAATAACTAGTCACTCAGCTGGCAACACAGACAATGAGGCTCTGCAACCTGTCTGTGAAATTCTGTGCTGGAGTAAACCGTGATTCTGTCAGGCAACACACAGAATCTGACCTCACTCACATTGGCACTTAAAGGCCAAATATCTATCACACCATCCAGTAGAAATGTCTGCAAGCATTAATAAAGGAAAACCTAAATCCAATTGCAGGACAATTACCCAGTATTAATCTATGCAAACATCTATGCTAACATGACATTTGGTGGTTTACTAATGGAAACTAATAGTTTGTCAAACACAGGGCACTACCCATCGGTGACACACAACTGATAACAAAAACAGAAGCCAGAATAATGAATCTCGTAGAATTTTGAGGATGTCATGTCAATTCCAGACTACAGGGAAGAAGACAAATTAACAACCACACCAACATAGGATGTGCATTGAAGTAGAATATGGCTTTTGCAAGAGAAATGCTTCTGTGACCACACTGTCAGCCACTAAAGCGTCACAGACCAATTGGCATAGAGGCACATCCATGACACTTCCTGGCATCACTGGGAATATGTTTGCATGATCTAATTTCTAATTTATTCTAGCGGTTCAAATCTCCTGGCAGACAAATCTACAACTATTCTAACCACAAAGAAAAACAAACACATGATTGTGAGCTAACGCAAGAAAGTAGACCACCAAACACGGGTCACGTGGCATCACAATCCTACAATCTACAATCCTGGATATACGAATCCCAATCTACCTATTTCAAACAACATCACTACAATGGTTTACCAGGCCAAGTCTACCATGAGTCAATCATCTTTTCGAGGAATCCAGGGAAAAAAACAAGATAATAAATGCAGATGGCTTGCTACACGATACATAAATGTAAATCTAGCTATTAGAAAACAAATCGAAAAGTAAAACATATTTCCCCAATAAAATCAAAAATATGTAGCAAAGCCTAAACAAAATAAGACCAAGATTAAACCTCCAAATAACTTCCATCCACAGAATCAAAAGACCTGATCAGGATTGTTGAAGAATATAGTTTAGGAAAATCTAATATTTGTTTAATCTTTTTGAAATAATATGGATTAATGGGGTTATAGATATTACGATAGATATTTATATATGCTGCAAAAGCTAAATAATTGGCGGAGGATAAAAATAAAAATGGATAATTTGTTTTGTCAATATCAAATTATGCTTATTTGTCACCCCGTTGCCATGTCAAAATGTAGGAGGCTGCCAGCATGGCAACGGAAACTATCATCATAAAATGGTACAGTAGTAGAGATAGCTAGACCAGGAGGGGGCGGGCTCTCCTGGGAAAAGGTCCGCGGAGAGGTCCAGTGATTGGTCATGCAGCTCGCTGTCAGGAATAATGGTTGTAGGGGGGTAGAGGGTGCCCAATGCCATTCTGGTAGTGATGGTGCTGGCGGTGGGCGATGTACTCGGAATAGCCCATTGTCATCTTCTCGCTACGGTACCTGACGACCAGGGGGAAAAAATGCCTCTAAGGTGTTAATGGATTGATAAAGCTACACACAGTATAATCAATAAATATTAGGAATCAGTCAGTCTAGAGAAAAAGTTGTAAGTCACATGAGAAGCAAAGCCTTGGCATAGACAAAAACGTAACCTATTGATCAAAAGCAACTGATGAATATAGAGAAAAGAGATTGAGCTTACCTGGTCAACTTAATGGTCTTCCTGAAGTCATTTGTGATGGGAGCTTTGTAGCCTCCCTTTCGTAATAAGGAATCTATGGTCTGAATATGGTCCCATCCTAGCAAAAGCAAAGGCAATTTTACACTCTCAAAGTGAAGTCCACACCTTTTTTAACAAGAAAGCATTTAGAAATCTACGACTACTACTGCTACTGCTATTCTACTTTGTAAAAATGGGCAATCAAATACATATATGAAGTGTATATTGAACATTCTAAGAATACATTTCACAAACCCATGACATTTAAAGACATCATGTTATGACAATTCGCCAACGGTCGTCAATACATTAAGACTCTTGGCTCTTCATGAACAAGGTATTAAAAGATTAATAGGGCACTTCCAAGTTCAATTTGAACACCTAGAGGATCGTATTCTGAACATAGTTATAACACAAAATATTTCACTTAGGGAATTCAAGTCTTATCCAATTGTCTGTCAATGTTCTGTAGCTTGTAACTAACTGAAATTAGGACTTCAGCAATTTTAGGAATGTGTTATTATTCATAACATAGTAACTTGCCGTATTTCTATCCAGGCATTGCGGGGCGTAATTCACAATTTAGACAGAATCTTGTGGTTTTAAAACAAGGACAGATATATCACACTTTCACAGCTATTTAAAAACGTCCTAACATTATCGATTGAGGACTAAAACCCCTACTTACCTTGCTCCTTTGCAACCTCTGGTAGGTAGGTGGCGGTGCGCTTTGATCCTTTTTCATTGAAAAACTCTATCCTAATACCGTGAACACCCACCTTCAATCAGATAAAAGGAATAAGTAGGGGATTAGCAATCACAAAAGAAATTATGAGCAGGTACGAACGAGCGTGACGCCAATAACAATCAAATAGCAGACTTCGATCACACTACAAAAAGATTTCACAAAAAAAGACAGCCCATTATGTGGAGAGTGAGAAGAAAAACAAAAGGAAATAAAACAAAAGAACAGGAGACAGGTTAGCAGGGCGGTCAGAACACAACGACCAGCCATGGAGGTAGCATGTCGGTCACAGTAGCTTGGTGGGGTCAATCCTTTAAATAACAAAAGCCTGTAGGTGACAGGGGAACTACCCACGTCATCCCCTTTATTCTGCCCCATCCCTCTGTGGCACACTCTATGCATGCCTCTGCCGGTCAACAGGGTCACTGCTTACGTCTTCTTTGTTACAAAGACTGTGTTTGTGTCTACCCACATCACTCTTGATGTAGGCATTAACATGCTGCATAGGGGGTTTGGTTGATAAGGGACTGCCTTTTCCCTCTTCCATTCTCCTCTTCAATTCAACCAAGATCTTTTCAATGGGTTACATGGAGATAAGTGTTTAGCCAATGGTCTCCTCAGATGGGGTACATTTATGCTAGGCTTACTTCCAAAAAACGCATTTTGATAGAAAGTTGATGGATAAATAAATCATAATAACGGTTATATTTTGTAATACATTTTTAATTGAAGGGTGTTGGAGCCAGTGCGTTAGAGCTGACTGTCTTGTTCTAAAGTACACGATTAGAGGGGGAAAAAGGGGAAGACAAAAAAAGCAAGTTATTCAATGCAATTTGATGCAATTACCTTGCACCTTGATGCTGGGCCCTAAAACCCTCTCTCTTACCTCCCAGTCAAGGTAATCACCAACGTCTTCAAAGTTGGTGAGAAGCGACACTGAGCAGAAGAGGCGTGGCAGCTCATCCCTTGTCATGGGGGGGAAGCGGCTGTCTTTAAGGGCACTGTGGAGATACAAGCACAAGCACATCCATTGTACATTGGCACAATCTAAATAAAACTAAAAGTTGCTTTATAACCAACAGTTCATAACCAGATAATGGAGACACAATAAAGTCACTTGAATCTACAGTAGAACGTGAGACATCCAAACCTCAGTCTTTTAAACTGAAAACTCAACCAAATTAGTATATAGAATTGAAATTGCTCCAAAGCAAGAAAAATCTTGAAAATCATTATTTGCTTTTGTCTCTGTGAAATATTTTAACATATTAAGGGTTTGTTTAAACTACCCTAATTTCCAGGAAAGTGTAAATAACAATCATATTAGACTCTCAGCTGGTGTCACACATTAATCATCTGCCAAGCTTTGAAGTAATAGAGTTCAGAAATATTTTCAAACCACAACTCCCCTGTTATAGCCATTTAATAACCTTAGAGGAAATATTATTTTATTACCATCCAAATAATGATAAAAAAAACAAAAGGGGCAACAATAAAAGGACAATAATAATATAGGCCATGGTGAAGTGTGGGCTAGTAAGATGGGGCTAGTAATTACTTTTCCAACCTCACTTGGGAAATAAAAAAAATCTCAAATCAGCGATTCCTTTTCAATAATGCGATGTTGTTCAACAAAACAAGCAGAAAACGCAAGCAAAGATTCCGAAAAAAAACATTTTGTCTTCAAGATTAATCTGTGAAGCTATTTGCAGTAAAGTAAATTTCACTCAAGTTAATTGACAAATGTGCACTCTTCTACATCTCTCATGTTACAACATTTAAGAGCGCTTACGACATCACGTAAACTCCATGATGTGTTTAAAGGCCAACTGTCGGACCACGGGTTGAGGTCAGCGGAGGCTGTACAAGATCTTTTTACGAAAAAAAAATGACGGAAGCATGGAGAGTAAACAAAACAAAGCATAAAAATAAAAAATAAAAATATATTGGTGGCAGTGCTGCCACTTAATTTTTTTAAATTGAAACCCAAGTAATATTCAAGTCAAACCGTTAGCCGATTTGTTCGATTATTTATTTCCTTTTGACTACCCACTGGCAGCATTTCTGTCTCTGTCTCTCTCTCTAGGGTAGTGGGTATAGTATTCATTGATGCACCCTATTACCGTAACAAAACGTATATGTTGATTGCATATAGTTTAACCTAAAAAAGCTACCCACGACTTTTGTATTCTGTCTAACTTAGAGTAATCAGCACTGCCACCCGTGTAAAATGTTAGTCTAGCATGAAGAGTAAAAAAAACAAAGCCATAAAATAGTGGCTAAGGAGATAATATTGCTATGTAACTGACATTGCAGGATCTTAATAAAGTGAGAATTCATGCCATCCTAAAGAGGTCTGGACGAGAGCATACAAGGCGCTAAATCTGTGAGTTATATCAATTTGTTTTTCATCGTGTACCTATGTGTGTTGAGATGCATAGAAAAAGCTACACTTAATTTACTAAAGCAATCAAAACATATTATGTATTTGTTTTAACCTCGAACTGCATCCAATATTTAGTGGAGCGCATCTCTTATGGACTGAGCGTTGTGTTTGATAGCTGTCGGTCCATTCGCTGTTCGTTCTGTGACCAATTTGTGTACAGAGCATTGACTCTTGAGAACAGCGCTAAAAACAAAATAAAATGTTATATTATTATTATAATTCAAATTGGTTTGTTTACATTTTGAGAAAGCAACAACTGCCAACTACCAAACTCGAAGATACTCTATGTTCAAATAAGTTCAGCTCTGGCAATGTCCATCAACAGTCATTTTGATAGCAATAGAAAAAATAGGCACTGGGCTAAATGTGGCATCTGACCGATGTGAGAACTCTTACGTAGGGAATTCTTTGTGCATTCCCAAGCCCTTCAGTCATAAGCATGTCATTAATAGCCAAGAAAGATATCCAAAATGCTGCTTCACATTTAATGCATGGCAAGTGTGCCATGACTTACCGCTCTGATGCAAGACTTCAATATATATTTGAAAACCAGCTCCAGTCCAATGCCACATTCCATGACAGGTTAGGGAATTTGGAATGTGGCTGATACTGGGAGAAGCCTTAAAAAACATTGCTTAAAAAGGTCAGCTAGGTTGGAAAACCATTTTATGTTAGTCTCCATGAAAGTCTGCAAACAGAAATGATGTGTGCCCGTAACGTCTGGTGGAAACTAAAACTGGTTTTCTTTCAAAATTAGTTAAATTATAGTTATTGGTACAGACCTTTATTCTTCACAAAGCATAGTTGTGAAGTGTGGGGAACAAAATAGCTATTGCTATACGCTTACTAAAAACAGTTAGCTCGGAAAACAACTAGGAGAAAAATGGGAGCCTGAAGAATATTCTTAGTGTTACGTCAATGTCTTCTGTGAAGTTGGATACAGCCAATGCCTTGTGTTCATTAATCACTGACCTTTGAGATCATAAACTTACATAAACATCCAGAATAAAAATCTGACATTTGTCAGAAGATGAATGAGACAATAGCGCACCAGAGAACAGTCAGAACTGACTTTTATATTGCCGTTTTCACAGTGTGGGTAAAATTCCCTTACAGTTAAGAGCAGACTGTGTGTTTCCATGAGAAGGATGCAACTCATTAGCATTTTCCGTCAGTTACAGTTCTTGTGGAATGGTTGGCAGCATTTACCCCCTTTGACAGTGAAGTGCTAACGTTGCACTTTTGTTTTCCTTTTATCACGCCTGATACTGTGGACCAAAGGGTGCCCAATAAATCCTTGTTTTTTCTGTACCACATACATTATTTTCTTAAAATGTATATTTTTGACACGTTAAAACCTTTATCCAGACGTATCATAATATAAAACCTATGAATGGTGTTTTACCTTACAACACTGTCACATCAATCTTTTACTGGAAACATCCTGTTAGCATGGCAAACAGACTAAGCTCAAAAAAAAAAAAATGTTGAGGCAAATTTTTTTATGATAGACAAAAAAAACTAAAAATGTGTGCTCCTGCCAATGCTAGGTGTAACTTCTAAACTGCTCATTAGAATAACTTTTTTTTCAAACAGGATATGTTCAAACCAAAACCTAATTAAATTTCCACACACAAATTACTATTATCTTACCTCTATTAAAGAAAAATAATAGGTCATTAATGTTACATTGTGATACAGGCTAAAAATGTAAACTTTCAGAGAATCCCCACCAGGCTTTCTTAATTACTTTTCTGTCCACAAAGACTGGCCCAAATAACTTGCCTTATGAACAAAGGCTACTGCTTGTCTTGCTTTCTCATCTGGACAGCCGCCCTGTTTTAGACTCCTTTCACGACACTTCTCTCCCACCCAACCCTTCCTGTACTTTAACAGAAAGGCTTGACATATTGGTGCCTTATACAATGTGGGCCATGATTAAAAACTTCAAACAAGAAGTACTGTATGACCCTGAAATGTAATCGCAGTGGTACACATTAAAAGTTTAACTGATTTTAAATACTATATTATTTATTTTTTTATTCACGAAGGAACATCCCATCTATCACAAAATGTATTTGTTATTAGTTCAAATCTAATTGGCGAACTTTGAAAATTTGCTAATACAGAAGAAAGTGAGATCTCTGGCTGATGCAGTGCATGACCTCTTCTCTAGGCTCCACTGTAGAATCATCCTAGCAACAGTGCTAGCCAATGGGAAGCCAGCGGGAGTCTTAACTTGTGGCCAATAGAAGAAGGTTTCCAGATGTCAGTGTGTAAGCAGGAGAAATAACCACAAAAGGCTGTAGCTTAGCCTTTGGTGCATTCGTCTAGTTGCTGATAATTTGAATGCAGAAAAAAAAAAAAGTTAATCTAATATGCTGATAACTGTTATGAAAAAAAAACAGTATCTTTACGAATAGTTGTGGTCTATTCTAGTCACTATTAATCTGCCACCTTTTTCAATACAGCCTAATGGCATAGTGAAGGACAGTTTTACAATCAAGGCACATTCTTGGAATAGCAAAGAATGACAACTGTTCCATTTAAGATAAAACATTTAGGTTTAGAAGTTCCTTATGCATTCAGTGATAGGACTTGTGCTCCTGTAATTAGATTGCAAATAGTAAAGTAGTATTTGGATAGTAGGGGACAAAATGAAGTATTCAGAATACCGGCAACCACCATCACTTTAAGAAAAGCAGAAATGCAGCTCAGTTCTGTATTTCTTTTATATTCTGGCTTACCTGGTAAGGGTGTACTCCCTGAGTCCTGAGTGCAGATTCATGGCAGAAAATGTACCTATACAACCCCTCAACCGCTTGTCTCTGCCTATTTTCCATGTGACAAACAGTGGGCTGTAAAGGAAAAAAGTGAGGATGTCAGTCTGACAGGAAGAAATTGTGAACTAAAACAGACCAACACAGACTGTAAAGAATCTAATTGAAAATTACACACCATATGCTGACACCAATGTATCTGTGATAGGCCCTTATTGGTCTGTAAACTGAGACCATTAACTTAGATAGAACAGGGCTCCATACTACAACCAAACATCTGCCCACTAACACAAAAAAATATATTGGTGGCAGTGCTGCCTCTTAAAGTTTTTTAAATTGAAACCCAAGTAATATTCTAGTCAAACCGTGAGCCGATTTGTTCGATTATTTATTTTCTTCCTTTTAACTACCCACTGGCAGCATTTCTGTCTCTGTCTCTCTCTCTAGGGTAGCGGGTATAGCATTCATTGATGCACCCTATTACCGTTACAAAACGTATATGTTGATTGCATATACTTTAACCTAAAAAAAGCTACCCACGACTTTTGTACTTCTGTCTAACTGAGAATAATCAGTCCTGCCTCCAGTGTAAAATGTTAGTCTTGAGCTCTGGGTTATCAGGTAAATACCATGACACTAAACCATGTACGCATAAAACAGCACTAAGGATTCAAGTATTGTTAGAAGTGGTTTTTCATCATGTCATGAAAGCATGTGCCACCTAGATATCGTAATGAAAACTAACTCAAAAGGAAAACCATCAGCAATTAACTGAGAATTGTGCGCTTACAACATCTTTACTTTACTTGCCAGATATAGCACCGATTTTTAGATTAGGATTGGCCTACATTGTCGATCTCCAAACAAACAATTTCATTGCACAACCCCAGCCTAGGATTATCAGGAATAGCATCACCCGTAAGCAAGTATTAGTATTAGTGTTTACAAATGAGTAATTCCCCAAGTAAATAAAGGTATTAAAAAATATTGAGTTGGTATATCATGTACCATCTCTTTAACATACATTTAGTTAGAATCTCATGACAAAATGGAGGTCTAAAAACGGGCATAGAAGTCCACTATAACCGGGAAAAGGAGGGTGTTTCCCATACATTTAAACGGACATTTAGACAATGTATCTACTGTGACTTTATGGCCTCTGTTTCAGAAACTTTAAATGGCAATTTCCAGCGGCGAATGGGTGTGCATTGTCTATGTGCATAGTACAAATGAGCTTTGCAGACGGGGGGGAAAAAAACACTTTAGAATTCAAGTTAAATATCAATGTAGACACTTACATTACAAAGTGCTGGAAAATATGTTGTATTGCTATAATTGTGATAAGCACTGACTAAAAGGTTAATGTTATGGTTTGAAGAGGTAGGATAGTAAATTGTTTTCTAATAAAAAGGCTTCTTTTGTGACTTCTTGAGCGACAGTCCAGACTTTGGCAACCATGAACTCGACGGAGTTGCAACAACCCCTTTCGGAGGAACAATCACTAAGGACCAGTGACGAGGCTTATTTGCAGTGCATATCCAACACAAGCTCTGAGACTAGGAACTGTGACATGCAGCCCACTGTAAAATGAATCACTTTTAATCTCACAGAGGCCTGTGGCATTATAAAGTGAGCAGACACATGGTGCAGGCTAAGCCATCAATCTAAAGAAAACCAGGGTAAACGCATATGCCGTCTAGATGGCATTTAGCAAACAGCAGGGATGGGCCAATGTTAGCTAAACAGTGAAATAAAACCATATTGGGGTGTTTAACAAAACGAAATGGTTGTGCCTAAAACCGAGGATTACAAAAATAATATACAATACATTTAAATTCAGGAATTGTAGTTATGAATACAAAGCAAATAAAACTTGTTCAGTGAGATGACTTTTAGAACAAGCCTGGGCTACATTACCTGTAAGCAGCAAAAAGCAGCCAGGTTTATGGGGTTCATGCCATTGCAAAAATTCGACTGCAAAATTGAGATCTATGTCTTATAATCAACTTTTGACCCCAGGTTTAAATGGTTTTCCTAAAGGTAGCAAATGCTGTGTTTGCAGTAAGAACAGTAGACAATTTAGACAAATGTGCATCCTCATAAGATACCTTACAAACATGATATAAAGCAAATTACATAATTCAACATAGCAATGAAGGAACTGACAAATGATTAAAAAGCAATGAATGCATATCAATGTCTGAGGTATTTATAAAAAATGCATTTTAAAAAAAGCAAAATCTCTGACTTGAAAACAAATGCAACGGGGGCTTTTGTGCTAACAATAAAAGCAGCGACACAAACCACCTAATGGTTATTTAAAACAAACTTGTTTATCATGTCAGTATCAAGTGAATTGATCTATTGAAAAGTAGATTCAGTACATTTATGTTGTATACTTTTTCCCTGTAATCATTGAGCTGTAGGTTACGTTATATTACATAGAGCCAGAGGGTGTAATTTCTCATTCATTTTTTATTCCCTTCTTGACTGCGATCCTATCCGGTTGACTGGGCTCATTCTAAGCAGTGATTCAAAAGCCAGCCATCCCCATTTTAAAGGCATGTCCTCTCACAACATGCCGCAAGGTGACCTTGACCATACCACTCACCAGCCCCAAGCCCTGAGGTACAATACTGTCAAAATCCCAACAAGGACCTAGGCCTCTAAAACCCCTTAGCTTAGTATTTATTTTTTTATTTTAAGGAGCCTTTCAAAACAGACTCATTCACTTTTTGTCAACTGAACTGAACTGTTCATTTGGTTGAAATGCATGCTCTCATCTCCAGTTGAATGGAACTCTGTACTCACCAAAAATAACCATTTCAAACCGTTTCAGTTTGAAAGGTGATTAAAAAAGATGTCCTCCCAATAAACGGAGGCACTCAGCTTTAAAATAAATCGTTTTCTGTTTAACACCATAATAGAAGCATGGACAAAAAGTGTACAATAGGTTAAATTCTCAATTTAATCATTCACTAGCAGTCCTCTCTGTTAATTGTTATAACTCTCTTTAAGATAATTTGTGCTTTGAATAGTTTTATTTGCTGACAAAATAAACACTAGATACTCTAAATGTGTCATCCTTAGCCCGCTTAGCCTAGTAATAAAAGATTAATAGTCGCCCATCAATTTCCATTTGCCTACCTTTATACGGTGCAAATAGAGCATTTAACTTTTTTCCAGATTTTGTGACGTACTCTAAATTTCATAAAATACATATTTCTTCTCATCAGGAACTAATGAGCTCTGTCGGAGTGAAAATCAGGCTCCGGGTCACCTGCTTGGCCAAGGCCTTTCTTCCCCAATTGCTTAAATTGGCCTGGCGGAGTCCTGGTAAATCCGAATAGCTTCCATTTAAGACTGATGGAGGACATTGAGGTTTTTGGGATGTTCAATGCTGCAGATTTGTTCTTGTAACCTTGCCCACCTCCTTTGTACTGACTCAATCTAGCATAAGAGGTATATGTACAACAGGGTTCCTACAACTGTTTTTTGTTTTAATTTTAATACTGAATGGTCAATACCGGACTGCGTGACCAGCACTTGGTACTTATAAGTTAATAATTTAAAATCTGCATTTTGACCATTAAATTGGTGAATAGCTATTTTGTTTCTTAAGAATTTTTATATTTTCGCTTAGCAAGCAATTATAATGGTTCTAAACATGCATTAAAAACAATAAAATACATATGAACAATTCATTTAAAATGTTTAGCAAATTGAATATTACCATTGCACTATAGCGGGTGTATTGACAACAGCAAGAGACCACTGATTAAGGATAACATCCTCAAATAAGAAACCAGACAATTCTAGCAACATTTTAATGAAAAATAAATCTAGATTAGAGCAATGGTTTTGATTTTTTTTACCTTTTTAATGACTTTTCCAGACCGGCATAGGAAACCTGGGACAATTCATTCGACTTCCTGGCTTGGCATGGTCTGACATGCAGTACCATCTGTGGTACCTTATATAGATATGTGCCTTTCCAACTAATGTTCTAGTAGTTGAGCATGAATTTATCACATATGAACTACAATCAAGTTGAAGAAACATCTCAAGGATGATCAATGAAATCAGGATTCACTTGAGCTCCACTTTGATTGCCACTGCAAAGTGTCTGCATACTGTGTTCACTTTCATTATGGGCTAGTGTGTAGATTGACTGGATTTTTTTTTACGCTGTACTGTAACAAAATGTGGAAAAAGTTAAATTGTCTGAATATTTTCTATATGCACTGTAGGTGAGGTTGCAGATTGGGAATTGCCATGAACATAACACAGAGGAAAGCGTTTGTTCCAATTTATTTTAGAATAGAAAGCTTAAACTCACATTCTTTTGTTGAAACGGTAAGGAATTTATTATACATTGCCAGACTGGATTTTAAAGCTAGTTTAGAAATGCATCTGTGCAAAACGTTCACCCCTGATTGAGACCACTAACAGAAACTCTTAACCAATTACTACCAAGCTGCCTGTAAAATATAAATCACAAGTATGTGCTAGAACAAACATGTGCCAAAATATTTTATACATTAAATAAATATGCAAGTAGAAAGCAAAGTGGTCCCAGTAGGGTTTCCATAGATACTGTTTGTTCTAGCCTACAAAGTAGCAGCAAAAATTGAATGAAATAAGCTACAATAAAAAAAAAGACCTCTTGCTTGTGCTAGATATATGGGTCACAAGAGTGGAGTGTGAAGAGCCAGTCTGACAAGAGTTCAAGCTGTAATATACATGAGGATCTGAATGAGTGGTGTCACATTCTTCTAGTCAGCAATCTTTGACTTGACGCTTCAAAATCTTTAACTAGCTCCATTAACACATGTAGCCTATGGTTACGTAAACGACGTAATATTAGCCAGGGCACTGCAATCTTTCTATAGAGCAAACTGAGTCTAGGCTTCTTGAAACATGTCCAGTCTTTTATAACACGTCCTATCTGATTCCATAGCATAAGCAGCTGTAAAAGGACGAAAGCCTAAAAACAATACTTAAGGCAAAATCTTATGTACAAGTAATCCCTACCCCCTACTCTCCCACCCCACCCCCATCTCACCCAAATCTGGCTATTACAACATATTCACTCCAACATCTGCCTCTTGGGCTTTTCCTTCACGTTTCCCAACATTGGGTGGGACTTTCCTTTGACCTCTAAATCCAGTAACAGTGGGCATATTAAACGGATGAACAGATTAAACCGAAACATACCCCAAAACATTCCCATCAATAGACCAGAGGCTACCAAGCTTCTCTTTAAATACATTCTATAGATGGATGTCTAATTTAGGAGATCCATGTAAACTGAGACAAGCGATCAAGTGTCTCACTCCAACAAATTACAGATTTTTTTCAACACAAAGAGTTGTATGTCATTAGCACTTATCAGAGATTGTGTTTTACTAGGCTTTACTTGAGCAGCTGTGGGTACTTCAATGTAGTACAAATTGTAAGACCTTGGAAAGCAGGATGGTGCCATCTTAACTGCTAAATCAACACGATTTTAACAATTAAAATGGTAGAGCATCTGGTAGGTAAGTATTTGAATGGGGACCCTCACTTTCTCATATAGCCTACATATGAGAATAAATTGTAAAGCCAAAGACTGGCATATCTAGATTTATTCATAATGTGATTATATGAGATATGAAAGAGATAGAGATCCAACTTTAGAAATCATTAAAACAGATTAAACTTGACTTGCTTTTTTACAAATGACTTCTGGAAAAACACAATTAATTTAGCCACATGTGACAATCTGTTTTGAAAGTTAGTTAAAACTGAAAAAAATCGAGCAAGAAACCTACTTTGCACATGACTATGCCTGACCATCAAAAACCCTAATCGGAAAAGTCACATGTAAGCCATAAGGCAACCGTTTTTCTTGCTTAAAAGGTTTATCTGAATTTCAGTAGCTCAGAATAGGTACTTATACAACTTTGTTGTATAATTATGCAACGGTATGCTTGCTTGGTTCAGGTTAGTCTCTTATCAAAACACTAACAGTTTGATCTTCTTCTAAACAAATTAGTCCAATGAAATATGATTAACTAAGTAGCCAACCTAGGTCCAAGTTAATTATATTTATATTTATATATATATATATATATATATATATATGTATATCTAATTTTACAAACCAACAAAACTTGCGCTGCAGTGATGGTAGGTAGTGTCTTAGGCATTGCATTGTAAAGTTTGTCTTGTTTTGTTCAATTTAGAGTGCAGGCTAGTAACATAAATGTTGAGGCTTTCCTGGCAGTATACTTAAATAAATGTATTTGTTATGATTTGCGTTAGCTGCCAGCTTCTTAGTTACATTAGGTACGAAATGTTGGTCAAGAGGTAACTTCAACCCACACAATATGGTCCTCTCCAAGAAAGCCACTTTGTTTTGTTTGATAGCAGCATGCTAGCTGTTGGTTTGCTAACGTTAGCTATAATACTGGTCTAACCATTGTCCACTCGCCGAACGTTAATCTGTTTGGCGTTAGCAGTCAAGCTAACGTCGTTGGCTAGCCATGTTAGCTAAGTTGTTATAGCATGTTGACCTAAAAAGTAGCTTAACACACAAAGACAAGCAAATATCAACATTAAGACGAAAACTCACTAGGGATCGTTTGTAAACCTGGGTGTTCTAGGAGGTTGGTATCCATATAGATGGCAATAAAGCACATCGAAACAGAAGCAGCACATCTCAGCTGAGACAACCATCTTCCTACTTCCACTTCCCGATCCAGGTCCAGGGCTAAGATTCGGTGAGAGGCCAGTTGAATTGTAGCCTCCCGGGGTTGGGGACAACGCGTTGATGGTGCTGCTACTACTACTACTACCCCCAGGTCCCCCCAGGCCGTTCATTCTGTTCACGACGTTCCCTGCCGCAACAGTCGTGGACGAACCAATCCCCAAGTCCGATCCACAATGTCCGGTCCCTGTAACCCCGCTTCCCGCCCCCACCCCGCCAGGACCCCCCGACCCGGGGGATCCTGACAGTTTCTGCTTCTTCACCCCGCAGCACCCAGCCGCCATCTTGGAACAATCTGCACCGACACACCGCTTCCGACCCATCACCGTCACCGCGGGAAGGGTGGGGGGAAACGCCGACCAGACGTAAAAATCCCTCTGCGTTAATACGTACGGACAATACTCCACTTTCACTTTTTTGTCCGACGACGAAATGTACAATGCGAAGACACTGCAATGTCACCCTAACGTTGCCTTTAAAAAATGCGTGACTAACCCAAAATCCTATCTTCCTCTTGAACAGAAAGCCAGCTGTTGACCACGTCAGATCGGTTCATGTATCAAAGATTTGTGTCCTATATATGGGCCCGTTGTACTACATACGACACCCAACATTGAGATCAACAATCACAAATGAAGGCTACACGTTCATTCACCTCAAAATCCAATGAGATTGATCAAAGGCCAGGTTGTCCAGATGTGGAGTTGACAGATGAAATAGTCTACCCCCGAAGCGCACCTTTTTGTGTGGGAGTCGGGAGCTCGAGTACGCAGGACCCATAAGCTTTAACAAGAACTGTGCACTACACCTCGGACAATGTTGCTTAACATTACTCCAATTGTTTACTACTTTCATCCGAACTTTTAGTTAAACGGAAAATCCCATATTGGAGTTCCAGGTGTTAGAGCACTGCGGAGTAAAATGTCATTTGCCAATGCAGTTTTGGTTGATTCCATTGAACAACGTCACCGCCAACCTATAGTCATTTCAGTACACCAGCTTCAATTTGCACCTGCATACTGTGCTGTCTGCTCTGGTGCCCTGATCAATATATTTCTAAGACCCCGGCGTCAAGCAGTCTACTCTAAAACTCTGGTTTGTTGTTGATTTGTGTGGAGGATGTCATCCGTTTATTTGGATACGCTACATTTTAAGGGACCATTTTGTTCCGTCCGTCTGAAATCTTCCACCTTCGTACCTCACTCGTTTCAGCTGCTACCATGCAGTGCAGTTCGCGGAAAAAAGCACTGTAATCATCTGTAAGCACCAGTATCCCTCCTCACGCCGAAATCAGATCCAGGAAACATCTTGCGACCAATTCCTACGCCTGTTGCGTAGGTGGGTTGTCAGACGTTACACCAGAGTAGGCGTGCGCAGATACGGAATGGAATCTTCTGTGGGTCTCTTGTATCAAACCAGTCAATTCAACAATTTCGGTCCAATGTCAAAAACGACCTCAGGGTTGCCTTTCAAACTAAACTCAGACTGTTCAACGTCTTCGTATAGATTGCAAGTTATGATAATGCATATGATACTACATACTAAATTACGTAGCCCCAAAAACCATGCACATTCAGGGAGTCAAAAGTGCGTGTAATTTCATATGGTTGCAATCCTTTTGTTACGAGTGTTTTCTAGTAGTGGAATTTCATTGTCTGAGCGAGCTTGTTTGTTAGCATCAACAATACTACTCGAGGGTAGTCTCACCCTAAATAGACACTTTTTGCATAAGAATGGTTTCAAACCTCAACAACGCTTTCATCTCTTTAAAAACCATTTTAATGCCTCCGATTATTTCAGCTTCACACATTTGGTTAATGCATGAACAACCATCTAAACAGACCTACGGTTTAAAATTGCATTAATTGTCTTTAATGTTTAAAACTTTACATACATTGCTTCCATTTTATAAGACAAACATTGTGAATTAGTCCAGGATAGTTTAAAAATTCCCCAATTTTGTCCCATTCTTGAATAGATAGATATAGACTGCCAAATTACATCTGAAATCGTTGATGTTTTATTTGTTAGTCAAATTTTAATTTGCAATATTAATCTATTTTTATTAAGAAAAAAAAGTGGAAATCTAGTACATAACATTTTTATAAAATGTAAATTGATCAGTACATAATTGAATGTGACTGATAGTATGCCTTCATAATTGTGTAATTAAGGCAGATCTCTCCCCTAACGATTAAGAAATTGATCCATATTTGGCAATCAATTGCTTTACTATATAAAAAATATATACAGGCTTTAGACATTTAAAAGGCAAATAACTAACGTATCACAGACAAAACATAGATAATTCTAAAGAAGGTATCAAGCCATTCCAATCGCTACCCATCTAAGACTCTTCTCTAATAGGTGTGCACCCAGAGAAAAAACTATTTTGAACACTTATAAGCACTCGTTTCTTCTTCTTCAGGAAACTTGCTGTGTTCCTCTCTTCTTCTTCACTCTCGTCTTCCTCATTTTCCTCTTCTTCTTCTTCTTCTTCTTCTCTGTTGACGGATGGTTTCTTTCCTAGTTTTAAGCCCGTGGGTTGGTGTCCCAAATCTACAATTCCCTGGAGCACATAAAATGACAATGCAACATGTGTTTTAATGATAAATTATCTTTTCTTACGCATATAGTTATGCTTTGTGACCAATACATTTCTGTAACAATTGTAGATTATTTGAAAGTTGAATGAATAATAGTTACGAGTATTCTTACCTTTCTTGTGGGTGTGACACATGGTGGTTTAAAGAATGTAGCTTTGCCTGGACTAACAGCTGTGGGGTCTTGGGGAATAGATACTGAATCTTTAGATCCATCATCAATCTCACTTGAGTCCTGGAATTATTGTTACAAAAAAGATGGAGTCTGAACTTTAACCAATTTACAATACAGGTAATAATGCATAAATGGAACCTTCCAATTGCGGACAGGTCAACATTTTAGAAAGGAACCAGTGTTTCTAGCAAATGTAACAAATCTAAATATGTTGTCATAATTTACCACAATGGACACCTGGGTGTCCAGGTTACGACATTTCTCATGATCACACTGGCAGTTCTCGCTACATGTCGCCTTTCCTTTACGGCAACGGCAGAGATTGTTGCCACAGCGACCCTTACAGGCACACTGAACATAGACAAAAACACAAAAAATCCAATTAGAAATGATTTCTTAGTTATAAAACTTTTTTTTCATGAAAATGGTGGATGGCCAGGTGATTACCCCAGTTGCCTTAGGCTTCTTTGAGGTCCTCCGGCCTTTCTCAGTTTTACTTGGACGCCACTCTTCCTCATTTTCCTCGTCGTCTTCATCCTCATCCTCAGAGGATGAAACTAACTCCTCTAGGACAATTGCTGTCTTCAGTGGTGCCCTCGCTGTAGTGAACCGTTTGCCTTTGGGCTGCGTGGGATAGAAAATAGAACGACAGTTTGAAAACACAACCCAAAGTTGAATCCCTTTCTCTTGATTCAGCATATTGTGATTTCAAGGTCAATACCAAATGCCGTAATCTGAAAGATCTGAAACACATAAAAAAGGCAGGACATCAGCAGAAAATTACCTTTGGTGGGACATAGTCAAAGGAATCGTCTGGAGACTCTGTAACTGGTGTAATCTTCTTAACAGTTGCCAACTGGAGTAACGTTAGTTTCTAAGGGGGTAAATATTAAAAACGGATAAGAAGTCCAAAGTGAACAAGATCTGACAACAGATGGCAACAAGGCCTACACCACGAGAAATTGCGGTTCCTGATGTTTTCGCTGCCGTTAAAAAGATAAATTTGATCTAAAAAGGAAACAAACAAAAGATTTTTGTATTGTTAAACACCTCCTATTGAGACCAATGTGTCACACCAAAATGTGTACTTCCTACATCAAAAACCAAAAACGTAACATGAAAGAAAAAAATTAAGTAGACAGCAGTACCTGCTGTATGATCATAATAAACTCGGCATTTAATTGCACTTCCAACTTTTGGAAATTATTCCAACTATTGTTTAAAATAGGAATTTAAAACATTTGGAAATGGATCACTGTCTCATGAGTTAATGGTAAATATATTTGTTACTTGCACTGTGTAACAGATATCAGTTTACTTGTTTGTACTGTCCATTTTCCTCCAACAGCCTCTGGTTTTGCTCGCTCAGCTCACGCATCTTCTCAATCTCTTCTTCCTAAATGGGTTTCATTTGTCAGTCAGTTTTATTAAGATTGTTCAACCCATCTTGCCTGTAGGAGCTATTTAAGATAAAAAAGAAAAAAAAGAAAAGGGGAAACACACCTGAAACTTAAGCCGCAATAGAAGTTCCTTCTCTCTTTTTGATGTCTCTCCCTGTTCCTGCTTTGGGTCATCGGACTCCTCACCTGCTGACTTCCCGCGGAGCTGGTTAAGTAAGTACATCACCTACAAGGGGATGAAGGAAAATACACATATCCAGCATTGACCAGTCGAAAACATGAATAATAACAAATGAAAAACAGCCTAATCTAATGTGTGTGTGTGTGTGTGTGTGTGCGTGCGTATAGTAAATAAACCTTCTCTTGATGTCTCTGCTCCAGCTCTACTAGCTGATGCTGGTGCTCCATGTCCATGGTTGACATCATAGTCCTCTCATCTGCTAGCACCTTCTGCAGATCCAGCACATTCCCCTTCTCCTGAGTCAGGTCACTCTCTAGTTTAGCACTCACTAATTTGGCAGACACCAACTAAGGGGGGATAAATATTATTAAGTGGGTGGTTTTGTTGTCGCAGCACATTTACAGAAGTAATCCACAGTATATGAAACGTCAGCATCCGAAAAAAATCAAATCAATAAAAGAAAATCAATGTAGCAGTCATTCACCTCAGACATGAGGACCTTTAGGGCACATTTAGCTTCCACAATACTTGTGATGTTATCCCAGCGCTGCTTTAATCGTCCTTCGTTGTCAGCATCAAGCACTTTTTGCTGTAGGTCGGCTATTTGAGCACTCCTATAAATTGAAGGGAAGATTAAATCACATCTTGTCTCCAAACATTAAAACGTAACTAGGATTCTAGCTGCTATAATGTTGTTCCCATATTGGAACTTTGATAACTAATCTATTTATCTTTCAAAAATAATCATATTTTTTTCAGATGGTAATATTCACCTGAGGGCCATCTCTGTCTCCAGATTATCCACTTGTTTACTTAGCGAGGCTTCAAGTTCCCCATGACTCTCCAGCTCTGACATGATCAGTGTCCGACGCTAAAGGAAAGTGCAATCAGACAATCACTTACATAAAGATGGGTGCCACACATTGGTAACGAATCTCAGCCACCGTCGACAATGAAAATCACTTAGGGTATCGAGGAAAGTGCAATTTAAAACACAATAAAAAACAACATGAAACAATTTAAGTACATAGGCTTGTGTATAAGTATATATACGGAGAATGCATCTGGTGCACGTCTTCATTATACAACACTTGATGACAATATTAATATAAATGAGTTGACAACTCACTCTGATTTTGGCAGCAGGTCTTTCTCCGGCATCCCTTTGCTGTTTTAGCTGGTTGATGTCCTGGGCTAGAATCTTCCTGTCCTCCAGCAGGTCCTTGAGGTGGCGCCGTGCCTCTTCTGTGCTCACCTGCACCTCCACCTCATTGACGAGCCAGTTCTGCCCACAAAAGCCCACAGACAATTAGCCAATAGTACCCTAATAGTCACAATTTACATAATCTGTAAATCAATTGGACAAAAAACATATTCCTTTGCATTTTGGTAATACAATAAGCAAAGGCTTTTCAAATTGAGAGAAAGATTTGAACAGGTAAATAAATTGATAATCAAAGAAACTGAACATTTATCAAATCAAACGAGTATGGAAGCCATTTTGCACCTTAACTCTGCCAGCAGCTCCATCCATTCCTCTGCTGAAGACCTCCTTGCGTTTTTCAGCCACCTCTCTTCTTTTTTGAAGAGCATCTTTCAAACGCTTATTTGCTGCTGCAGCCTGAAAGAGGACAGTCAGTATTACCATTCAAAGCACTGACTTTGGACCAGACTCAATATTAATAAAGCATGTTGCCTTACCTCTTCCGTTTTGCGCCGCAGGACACTTGCTTGTTTCTGGAAGTCTCGCTCAAGCTTTAGAATCTCATACTGGCGCTTACGATCCTGCAGAAATGTTCAATATTTAACAGTGATTGAAAGGATGAGATTCGATGTGGATCTAAAAAGAATTCCCTGGCAATCTGAATTAACAATACACTGTTTCTGAGCCTGTTTAACACACATAAACAACTAATCCATATCAATTTACCTTCTCCTTGAGTTGTAGCACCTCCTTATCCTTCTTGGTTTTCCAGGTCCTGAATTTCTCTGAGTCCTCTTTCATCTGCCTCATCAGCTGCACACGCTGAGTCTTCATAGCCTACAGGAACAAGGGGAAAACACAACATAAAAAGGTGCCTCTGGCTTGAATAGTACTAAATCACTGGCTGGAGTTAAGAGTTAACATTGGTCTATAATAACATTGTTGTGGCATCGTATCATGGGGGGAGAAGCATTAAGGATTCTTTGGGTGGATTACCTGAATCTCAGTGTTTAGTTTAGTCACACTACGAACAGAGGACTCTTTGAGCTTCAGAAGTTTGGACTGATCCTGGAGCTTCTTTTTCATGTCTGTGATCTGACCTTCCAGCTCATGAAGACGTTTCCTGCGCTGTTCACTAAGCCTGTATGGGCAAAGGCACATCGGTACAGAAACCTTAAAAAAACGTCCTGTAATCTGTCCCAACCTGTACCTAACCCTGATGCTTTTCCATCACAAAGAGCTACCCTAAAATATTGTCTGTGTTCATGGCCATAACTATGCCTTCAACAGAATAAAAAAAGTGTGAAAATAATCATTCTCATGTGTAACAACCTGAGCTGAACCGAAGTAGACTGTGCCGTTTGGTAGAAATGAGCAATTACTTAGCCTGGTTGGAATCCTTCTTTGCAGAGTGCATAGCCAAGATAAGGTCTTCTTTCTCTTTTTGTAGAGAACCCACTGAACTCTGTATACTATGTATATTCCTCTGCAGGGTGACAAGCAATAGATAAAAAAAAAAAAAGTTAGAGCAGCCGACTTGTGCTGAAATATTTTTTAAAGAGCAAAGCCTACTTTAAGCATTCTAATAAAAAAACGTACCTCATGCTCAACTTGCATAGGCTCTAGCTGGCTGTCGTTTTGACACATTTTCTTGACAAACGCCTCTTTTAAAGCTAAAACCTTGTTGAGCTCAATTAGTTCCTTGGACATCTGGGCCTGTCGTAGGGCATGTTGGGTAGTAAACCCTTGCGCGTCCTTGTCCCCTGAGGAAGCAGCTGTCTGTGAAGAGCAGAAGACATTTGTACAATGCTGGTATAGATTTAAAAAAAAAAATGCAACATTTAAAATGGAAAACAAAACATGGGATAGGCTTAAGATAGCCATAACATAGACTTCAAATGAATGCTCTATGTAATAAGGCATAAGAGTGAGTTTGGGATTGGAGAATAAAATATGAATTGTGACTCCTTAGCAAAAGAGGGCACTTTATTTTCATTTACCACACAAGATATCAAAACTGATTGTAGTGTTTCATTTTGGATAAACGTAACCTACGTCAACATAAGAATATTAACTTATACACACCGATGGGGATCCATTGGTTGGAGTCCCATTGCCACTCCCTGACCCTCCTTCACTGTCCTTCGCCATGTCATCTACAGTGGTCATGGCCTCAATGGAGGCAGCAATGCCAGCAGTTTCATCCTGAAGGATCAAATGCAAAACAATTACACACAGTGACTTTGAAATGCTTGTAATCAGTTTAGCAGCAGCAATTCGTCATCACACTTTTTAGCGTCTCCGAAAACAATAATAAAAATATATTGCCTGGCAAGTTTCTCTCTTTTCCAATGTACATTACAAAGAAAATGTGAAAGTGATAACAATTTAAGTGTAAAATAGCCTTACATCAGTTAGAAAGTTTAAAATGACCAAAAATGTAACGTTTAAGGTTAGGCTAAAATTATGACAGCACTTATTGCACTAAAATAATTCAGAATTGTAAAAACTGAAAGGATTCCATGAAATCTGATAACAA
>JAVQJS010007614.1:0-12628 GCA_036024795.1 Galaxias rostratus | reverse complement strand
GTGTGTGTGTGTGTGTGTGTGTGTGTGTGTGTGTGTGTGTGTGTGTGTGTGTGTGTGTGTGTGTGTGTGTGTGTGTGTGTGTTTGTGTGTGTGTTTGGGTATGCTGTGTCTCAGAATGTCAGACAGAAGCAAATACAGACTAATAAAAAGTTTAATGAGGGGCTTACCTGTTCAATGGGTGCTTAAGGACTTTGCAGTAGTATTAAACTGTTGAGAAAAACAAGTGGAGGGAGAGAAATGGAAGGACCGCCCAGCTTCATTCATCTGAGGTTCCAAAGTCATGTAATAAAATGGTGGTGGGCAGCTATTCTAGACAGTCTGATACACTGTGTTGCTGATATACTGTGTTGCTACCCCCCTCCCCCTTTAGACTTGACAAGTAATTTAAAAAGTTACTTAAGAACCAAGGCTTTGAAGGCTTTGACTTGGGAACCGTATAAAGACCTCAGTCCCATATAACAATTAATTGTTTTTGCATCCCTAGTGAAGACTTGAGGTCACTGAAACCATCTGTTAGGAAGCATCATCTTACTGTATGGATAGAAGTCCTCTTTAGCACTCTCTCTCTCTCTCTCTCTCTCTCTCTCTCTCTCTCTCTCTCTTTCTCCCTGTCTCTACTAACCAACTCAAATGACAAGCAACCACTGGTTATCATACGTTCTGATTATTTTTCTCTCCCGCTCACAAACACTTTCACTTGATTGGCAGATGTTATTAAAGCAGGAACCTGCACTCTGAGCATCGGTCACTGACCTGCTTGGACCGGCCTATGTAAGTGACCCAGTATGGACAGCTGACAAAGCCCCGACACTGAGGAGACTTCTGAGACTGGCTGAGTGATCAATGGCCAAACACCATCTGGGCATGCAATGCCTTTCTGTTCACACTCTGCCTCCCATCCCAGCTCACCATCAGCTCTAGAACACCCACTGAGGACGTTTTCCCCATGCTAGTCTAGCTAGTCAGAATCCATAATAACTTTACTGTGGGCTGTTCGGTGAAACCAGATTAAAACAAAGATAACATCCTCAAGATTTAAATTTTCTACTTGCATAAACATTGCAGTGATGCACAAGGTTTGTGGCTAATCAATAAAAGTAAAAGATGTCCCTGTTTAGTGCTTTCTATTTACCACCAAGTGAAGACCAGTGGGTCCAAATGGCGTAGACAGTTGGGCATGACTTGTGGGGAAGGAGCTGGGATGAGGGGCGGGGGGGGGGGGGGGGGTCCACTGTCCTAAACCCAAAGGCCTCTGAGGCCTATCCCATGGTGTCTTTTCCACATGAGACCCAGTCCATTTCTCAGCCTGACAAATCCCTGGCCACAGAGTGACAGGCTCTCAGGGAAGACGGATAGGTCTGCTGGGACCTGTGAAGAAGTAGGGGGGCCTTCACTCCCCTGCCCAGTAGCAGGGAGGGGGAAGTTGGCCCGAGGTCACCCACCTCCACATTAGCAATCTTTAAATCTTACCCATGGTCACAGAGCGGAACACTGCCTGGCCACAGATACTCAGAGACAAAGAGAGAGAGAGAGAGCTGCGCTCCATGGTGCAGCGTCAACCTCAGAATCATGTTCTAAAAGAGCTCAGGTGTCTGCGATGTGCTTTTTAGCAGTGTGTATATTACACACTGTATCCACTATATGCGTATATCACACACTGTATCCACTATGTGTGTATATCACACACTGTATCCACTGTATATGTATATCACACACTGTATCCACTGTATATGTATATAACACACTTTATCCACTACATTTGTAAATTACACACAGCCCAACACTGCAGATTCTCCCGATGACGGTTAAGGCAGATGAGTAGCAGGTGGAGCGGAGACACCGGAATGCTGCTGAGAAAGGGAGGGAGAGAGAAGTGGGAAAAGGCGGTAGGAGGTGCAATCCTGGTGCTTGTTTGATATCTCTTAACGTAAGCCAACCCTCCATCAAGGCCAGGGGTGGTCCAGGAGAAGAATAGCTTGTGTTGTACTTTAGTACCTTTTGAAAATAAACATCCGACAGACTTAACAGGTCTTGAAATCTCTACAGGGTTTCCTTCTCCAACTCTCTCTGACTTTTTTTGCAGTCATTTTTACCCTGTGGCACCAGTTACAACTCTGATTGCCATTGTTACCCAAATGCAGAAGACTCAATAGAGCAACTTCTCCTCCACTACCAGAACACTGATATGGCACCCGCGATCTGGATTGTGGCCCCCCACCAAAATAGATTCTTCCTTCCAATGCCGACCCACATCCCTTTATACATCTCTGTCCCACGCCACCTTTCCTTCTTCCTCCGTCCATCTCTCCATCTATTAGCCAGCGCTGTGAGTCATGTGTTATTGTAGTGTTAACACGGGGAAACAGCCGCAAGGCCGGACGCTCTGCTCCTGGAGATTGAGCTAGAGGCTAAATGGTCTTTCCGCTATTCTAGACCAATGGTTCCACCCTACTAATGGCGCCCGCGCATAATGTAACTATCAAGAATAACGGGCATGCTTATACAGTAGCCATAGACCATGTTTACTCTCTCTGTACTGAAGGCAAAGTTTATGTGACCGTGTCAAAATGCAATCGATAAATGCTTTCATTTGCGCTACATTTCAAGTTCTTCGTTCCTTGTTAGGACAATGCTGCACAATGACATGATAAGTCCACACCCTTTGTCAACCTAAGACAAATGAAATGAAAGCACTAAGTCATTTTCCTATCTCAGTTTAGAAAACCTAGGTAAGCATATTTTCAGTTGTTTATAGAATCATGGACGTTCTTTGTATTAAAGGGTATTTAGCCAATAAAAACAAAAACATTACAGTGATAGGAGCAGTCTATTTACCAGGTAAATAGTGAGCTAAAATTAATCTTTGCAAAAGACTTCTTTCCAGCCCCTGCAGCAACCACCCATGTGCTCTGAGAGCTCAGAGGTCACAGACGGTTTGAATTGAATTAAACATAAACTAGACCAAGACACATGCTGCATGTATCCTCCACTTTTCCACACAAATGCATCTCTATTGACTTCAATCGACTGAGCAGGAAGGCGTTTGAAACCAAAGTTGGGGGGTAGACAGGGTAGATGATTGCCACCAGTTTGGTGGTGAATGAGGGTTAAGAGGGTAATGGGGGAAAGTTTGTGTGTGTGTGTGTGTGTGTGTGTGTGTGTGTGTGTGTGTGTGTGTGTGTAGGGGGGTTGGGGGTTGGTAAAAGTTGACATTCTCAGAAGAACAGAATGGTATAAATGTGAAGGGTGCTTTTGTTCAATGTGGAGTCTGGGCTTTTATAATATTGAGTGCATTGTGTATGGTTTATGTTGGGGTGCGGTGCTAATTGGAATGAAAGTTGGCTTGGTTGAAGGTCGTCAGGTTAGGCTACAGGGGACATGTGTGTGGTGGGTCAGTATGTTTGAGAGTGTTTTGTTTGCTGGTGATAGGGTGGGGCAGGGAGGTTCGGCTGGGGGGTGAGCAGGTCCAGCCTGTGGGCTCCAGATAAATGCAGTAAAGGGGAGATAGGAAGTTCACTCACATCACATCCTGTCTTTGTTCCAATCGCTATTTTCAAGGCACTTGGAATGTAGTTCCTGTCAAGAGGTGAAGGAATTCAAAACAAGTTCATTAACCCCTATGTCGGGGGGTGGGATTTCTCTAAGACTGTGTGCCTGTGCTTTGTGAATGAGGTGGAGCATAACGTGTATGTGTCCATATTTGTTTGTGATAGTTTGTGTGTGTGTGTGTGTGTGTGTGTGTGTGTGTGTGTGTGTGTTATATTTTGTATATGTGTGTCTGTGGGAGTATGGGAATGCTCTGGTACCACACCCTCTTCACATCCTGTACCAGCCCTGTCCTTGTGTCTCAGGCCAGGGCACTGAGGCATGCCAAGCGTTGCAGTCCCACAGCACGCTAACATAAACACAGACCCCTAAAAGGAAGCCACTATGATTGAGAGGGTATGTTTAAATATGCCCCTCTGTGAGTCCCAACAAGCAGACAAACTTTTTTTTTTAACAGCCAAAACATGTTACATGCTTTGTGATTGGTAGACTATGACAGGGAATTTATCCCTATCAAGGTGGGTCTAACTGAACCAAACAACCACATTTAAAGTTCAACACCACAGGACAACAGCTACAAACAATGCACCCCTCCCACTGTTTCTGAACAAAAAGAGTGGTGGTTATACATACTGTTCTTTTTGACAGCATGATTATGGGGTTTTACAAGTGTAAGGGAGTGTCTCAAAGAGGCGCTGGACCAAACGCACTGATATCCCAGTCCTCTACGGTTCTCAAGAAAGTACCACAATCACACAAATGACCTTAAAGGGAACCACTGTCAGAAGCAATGGGATTTGAGTGAAGGTTAAGGACAACCTTTTTTCTAGGACTGCCTTTTTGGAGATTTAGGATATCATATCTCGCCCATGTTTTTGTGTCAAAAGTGACACAATGTGAATAATGTACGTACATTTTGGAGTTTTTCATCGTGTAAAATAAGACCTTGGCTACAGTGGGTTTATGTGTGAATGTGTAAAGAGAGAGAGAAAGAAAGAGAGATATTATGCCACCAAACTTTTCATTGCATGCACACTTCTGTATCTTTGTGTAAGTAAATCTTTATCAGTGTGCCCATTCCTTCCCCAAGTAGATGACCCCACTAAGAATAACATTGAAACACAATCCATCGAACAATTGCCTTGCTGATGCCTCGTTTCTTTTCCCTGAAGGGAGTTCAACCTTTTCTTCCTTTCTTGAATAACCTTTCCACTCTCCTGCCCCCAGCAGCCTCTTTCCCTAGTAAGCTGCCCTCCTTTCCTCTCTCCATGGTCCTCCATCCTGAGTAATGGCCACGCATTGGTGGACTGAATACTACACATGAAGGCCCGGGTGCTACTGTCCCCGGTGGCTTCAAGAGAGCAGTGTGTCTCGTAAACCCACAGAGCAGTGGTATGTTGCAGGCCCACGGCCTTCGCAGCCACCCGCAGCCACCCGCAGCCTTTTGGCTGCTGCGTTCACTGCCAGGTTCTCCTCATCCACGGCCTCTGGACAACGTGGCACCATGTCAGGGTTAGCAACCCCCCCCCCCTCCTGCCCCATCGACACACTCCCCATCCTCCCCTTCTCATTAGAATGATCGACGCAGAGATTTAAAAAATAACTTGTGATGTGCTCCGTTTTAATAGAGCCCACCTCTGTCAGCGACCCGACATCTCAGACGCACACCAGGCGGCCCCCTGTGCGGCGCTCGCCGCCTCAATGGGCCGTTTGATTGAAATCCGGCACAAACTGTCAGGCTTGATTTGCTTGAGCTTTGCTCTCTGCACTACCTACGGTGAATAATAAAATGGCTGAAAGATGTTGTTGGTAAGGCACTGGATCTAGTTAGCTGTCTATGTGACGTGTTTCAACCATGTATTTCTCCAGTCATCCTTTTGATAGTGAGGGAGGCAGAGGCAGTGTTAGGACACAAGCTAACGTCACCACAAAGACACCTTCTGCTTATAAATTCTCTATGGACCCCATTTATATGTAAACAAAAAATGCGAATCATTGCAAAGAAAATACGACTGTTTTTGATAAGGGTTCTAGCTTTGGGTAGTCCCTGGCACAGCTGTGTGCTATTATGATAATAAGCTGGCAGACAGCGTCCTGTAGACCTGATTGTTTGGTCTAATGCCAGCCCAGTCACCACACAGGCGTAGTATAAAGTTACATCTAGACGATGATTCAACATGAAACTCTGTCTGTTTCAGCCAAACCCTAGCAAGATAAACTGATCCTGAGTCAGGGAGCCCAGGGCCAGGTGACTCCTGCCCAGAGCGCAGGTCCAATCCGAAGCAGAAGGGTGGTTTGGCAGCCACACATATTTCCGGGGCTTTGGACCTATCGTTGGCTCAACGTGAGGGGATGTGTGAACACAGCTGCAGTCCAATAAAAGGATTCTGACCGAGAGGAACCACGCTGTTCCTCTGACAGTCTGCTGAAAGTCTCCTGGAGGCTTCGTCAAATTAGCATGTGATGTCCCAGCTTTGGCAATCCACCTCTATCTGAGCTTTCTACATCCTGTTACAAGGTAGAATCCCTGAGGTGTCACTAGCACGTCTTAGCTTCTATTATAATGAGAAATAAATCCTGCTGAATTCTCTGTACTTTGAGTTACCCCTGTAAACAATACATTTACTTTACTGTAGGCTTTGTCACCACTGAGGAAAACCATTCCTGAACATGACTCTCTATTAAGCCATGTTATAAACCATGGAATACTCCTCGTTGAAATAGTAGAAATAGCTATGGGTAGAATGCCAAGTGTTATTGAGGATAAAAAAAGCATTTGAAATTGAGTAGCAAACGCTTTGTGACGTCACTCGCAGATATTTAAGTCAACAAATGACGCTTTTCCAAGCACATCAGATGGTATGCATTAACATGGCAAAAACAATGAGCTTTATTTAGCTCATTTTAGTAGACAAGACCATTGTCAGTGTAATTTGAGTCGTTCGAGCAGTTTTATGTCCCAGACCTCTCCAATCCCTGAGTGTTAACTGTTGACATTTGATCACCGACCTGATCAGTTTTGCTAAGCAGTGAAAATAAAGTTGACTGTGGTGTATACTTAATGCTCTCAAAACCCTCCAAAGCAATTCTCAGAGACACTGGGTCAAATTCAACATGACCAGTATGTTCCAGACCATAGCTGCATGGCAGGAGAATTTGATTACTATGTTAAATAAGCCGATCACTGTCATATGGGTTTTCTTGGACACAGTGTTGGGTGGAATGTGCATAAAATCCTCGTTTCTCTATTGATGACAGTTACAGACGTGAGCAACTGGCAGAAGCATCTAGAAGAAAATGAAAGGAGAGGCCATAAAAAAGCATGTTTGAAATGTGCTCACCAGCTAAAAATGCACAGCGCTTGGGACCAAATTTGACAGGAATATTTGTTATGATTTTCAATAGGTTTAAACATTCCCCTATAAAATGCCTGTTTTCATAAAGACTTGTAAAACGACCATGGCACATAAAATCATAAAAAGTTGCATTTTCTCTCCAACATCACAATGACTTTCCAACATTTAGAACAGCGGTCGTCTCATGTTTACATGAATTTTAAAGAGTAAAATGAAGCACACGCAACATAAAAGTATGAACAAAAAACAATAAGCCATTTATATAATGTGCTGTAGTGGTGGATATCTATCGGTTTCTACTGTGGTGGTGGGGGTATTGGGGGTTGGTAGGGATGTGGGTGTGCGGTAGTCCTTGGGTGGCAGGATGTCCTGTTTGGCTGGTCAGCATGGAAATCATGTCATCAGTGTGGCAGGCAGGGGGGGGGGGCAAAGAGGATGGGGTCCTGGGATGATGTCGTGCTGGGCAAGACAGTGGACAGAGCTTGCTGCTTTATGGAGATCCCAGTGGCATCTCTACCCTTGTCCTCTCCTTTTATTATCCTCCTACCAGAGTACGAGCTCTGTGAGTTGCATCTGTGCAGCACTCCTTGTGCCACAGTGCAAAAATACTCCTCTTGAATGAGTGTCTTCCTATTTGTCCTCAGCGGCCTAAAACAACCACATAACACAAAACACTTCACTACTGCCTCACTCGGGTCCCACTTTGCACAGACACAGCAATGCCCATCATAAGCACATAAAAGCATTGAGAGTCTCAAAGGGGAGCGATGGTCGTACATAGTCTTTTAGGTCAGCTTTATTTGCAGTTTCACATTCTTCCCTAACAGCGGAGCTGTCTTAGTATTGGCAGGATAAATCCAAACTGAACACAAGTTCTGAACCGAGAGAATACCCTTCTGAGACAAGTTGAAAAAAGAAAGAAAAGAAAAAAAAAAGAAAGGCAGGGTTTATTAGTCTGCCAATATTCCATTCGTTCTTTGTGTTTCTCTCTGTTTGGGTTGGATTAAAGTAAACCAATATTTAAAACAGCCCAGGGCCTAGTTCTGTGCACACCAATGGCACCATCCTCTTTCTATCCATTTGACGTATAAATAGTACAGAAAGCCCAAAAAACAAGTGAGGTGCCCATTGCATCAGATACGATACGCATATACACGGCACACACACACAAACACACACACACACACACAAATAACAATCTTTCCAAATGTACACAGTTCTATTTTGTGCCTAGACAGAGAACCCAAAGCATATGGTGGGAAAGCTCAAGCTCAACTTGTTTGTGAGCAACAATAGTGTTTACTTTGTGGAATGCCCTCTAGCCCATCTCTCTAACTCTCTCTCTCTCAAGCTCCACCCTCATTCTGTCTGTAAGCCAACCTGTCCTGTCCTCCTCAGATGTCTAGGGTGGACCTTGATTTGTTTCTGGCTGTGGTGGTATCTCTGCTTTGCATAGTGAAGTTAAACATAATAGTTAGCCTATGGGTTTAGGAGCACTGGTTAGGTAAAGCGTACCCCCCCTGATCCCCCCCCCCCCCTCCCCCTAGGGCACTGCTTCTGCTCTTTAGTGAAATCTGTCAGGCTCCCTTTGACGCAGATCCGTTTCCTGTCCAAGTGAGATTTTTATTGTTCCACAGAGCGAACTCCAGAATCTTGCTCTCCCAGCTTTTTCCTGCTTCCTTTCAAGCAGGAAGTCTAAGCTTAACCCCCCCCCACACACACACACACACGCACACACTCACACCCTATCAGCATCTTTTCGTGGCAATATATGGAATGTCGACTTTCAAAACTTTTGCTTGCGTGGGCTAAGTCTCGATTTCAAAGAGTAAAGTGTTCCTTGAAAAAAGATGCCCTCCCTGCTCGCACTGACACACAATGCACAGTGACATATTCCCATGTCTTGACCCTTCTAGACACTTAGGTGTTTTGTCACCTGCAGCCCCGGACCAATTCAGGTCCTTGGTCCCGAAGCACGTAGGTCTCTGTGAAATTACACTGAGCACCGTGTGCACAAGCAGGGTCACATCACACAATGCATCAATTGGACCCTCATCTTAGGACCTTAGGAAAGCTTTAATGGCACTCCAGAATCGGGGATCAAATGCATGGTGGATGTTCACGTCGGCCGAGTCCCTCTTTTATATTGACGCAACCATCTATCGCAGATGAAACACTGTCCTCGCACCATTAAACTGATTGTAACAAAGTGACGGATGAAACACACATATGGGCACCACCTCTGTCCCAGCTTGCCTTATTTACACGCTGTCTAGGTCCAGCCTGGGTCAGCCACAAACATGCTAAGAAGCTGAGTGTGTGTGTGTGTGTGTGTGAGTGTGTGTGTGTTTGTGTGTGTGTGTGTGTGTATGTATGTGTGTGTTTGCATAATGCCACAGTACGGGGAATAGTTGAGCGCTCGGTTTGACAAATGAGCACGGTGGCCCCACAGACCAACCTTGGTTAAGCTATGTGTCAGGCAAATCTTTTCTTAACAGATTGCTGATGAATAACCCTAAACATGACCTGCAACTCACCTAATCAAACAATCCCCTGGTTTTCTTTAAATCTAAAAAGTCATATGCATCTTGAGTCAGGCCACATAAAAAGTTTGCATTTTTTTTAATCTTTAAACTGCATGTTTATTTATGTTGCTGTTTGGAAAAGAATAAAATGAACATTCAAATTGTGGGTTTGCAATGTAAAATGTTAGACAGTTAAACACCAGTTTTTCATCGTTTAATATATTATTGTATTGCTTCCACTAAGGATGAACATTTCTGATTGTTCTAGATGACACACTGCCTGTTTTTTGTCTCCTAGTGTAGAGGGAGACCTCCGCAAGAGCACAGAGTAAACCCAATAAACCCAAATCCGTGACAAAAACAACTAGGACTTGTAAATAAATCAAACTGGCTAGACCCTAAGCACTGGTCTTTTTAATTTTACAACTCATCTAAACTAAAAAGTGGACTATTTTATTTATTGTGAACTCATGAGATTACAGTTTAGTTGGCTTCAACAAGCTTTAATTTTAAAGGTTAAACATTCCTCAACGTAATACTGCAGGCACACGGTAAAGCTGATTTGATTATTTGTGGAAAACATTACGTTTCATCCTACATGTTTATCCTTTCTACGATCAAAATGAGAATAAAATGAACATGACCAGACGATGGGTCACAAAACAACGGAAACATCCGACTGGTGAATGACAGCTTTTAAAGGCTTGGTTTTTGCCCCTCTATGGACCTCATTCTGTTATAGGATTTGCAAAACTCTTCAAAATCAGATTTATAAAACGGTTCAGGCAGGATGGAGAGTGTTTGTGCAGGAGAGGGGTTTTATCAGCGCGAAACACTCACAGGAATTCCGGTTTGGGATTGTCCATCCAAATCCTGAGTTCCACAGGAAGCCCTGCATAAAAAGCAACCGAATAACGCCCTAAGGCATTTCATTTCTCGCCAGTTGGTTCACGGGGAGCACCATGAATGTTGTACATTAATAAAAAGGCGTGTTGCTAGCTTTAAAAGACATTGTTACAATGGAAGAGCCGTCTAAGACAGCAGTCAAGTGGTTGTGGTGGGATCCCATGGCCTCCACTCAGCCTTTGCGCAGAGACGCACCTGATGACATAATACTTCGGGGGTAAGTGTCCTTGTTTTTCATTTGCTTAGGTTGCAGTAATGTCATGACAGAAAAACGTAAAACTATTTCAATGTGTTTTGCCTTTGTAACCTTATGTTTGTGTTGCAAAATTTTATCAGGTTTTGGTTTGTCAAAATTACAGAAAACACTTGTGTTTGAAGAGATTGGTAGGATTTTGTGGTTTTGCATTGTCAAGGCCAGTGGTTCTTAACCTAAGTTCAGTCTCAGGTGTTCGGCGGAGGTCAAGACACTGTGTGAGTGTACGTTCCGTACGAAGGGTTCGGTGAAGCGTAAGAAGGGTTCAGTGAATGCGCGTGTGAAACTTGCAGGCACCTTAAACAAGGTAAAGAACCACTGGTCTAGGCATAGTCACAAGCTATAAGGGTCCATAGTGTTATTTTTCAAGGCAGTCTTGAGGACTGGGGACGGCGTAGTGTAGTGTCACTTCAGTTCAAAACGATCTTCTTAACCACCTGCATTTTAAAAGAACGTATTAACCACTTTCTCAATGTCCATTCATCCAATTACATTAATACTTTTTCCAGACATGTTAGGTGGTTTGAATCGTCAATAATTGCTCAATTAAATCATTTTTTACATAACCCAACCAAATCCATAATTGTCCCTTCAAAGTCCCATCCACAATCCATTTGCGAATTAACTTAATGTTGTTACGCCGTGTCCCCACTCATGCCTTTCCAATCTGTGGGCGCGGGAGACCCATCTGGCCCAATACGGAGGAGGTACTACCGCAGAAAGGCTACCCCCCATGCACACTCTTGACAGTTTGCGCGTACAGAAAGAAGACCTGTGGCTGCAGTTTACGGATTATCGCTGAAAGTTTTTGGTTTAAAGCACTGGTTTGTGTGTGGAATTAGACACCTACCACAACTTTGTGTGGTTTGGAATTTGGAGTTTGCGGAATTTTCCTTTGTATGAATCAGGACTTAAATAACATATGTTTCCATAATAGCTTTGGCGTTAACAGAACATTTGATTGTAAGTAGCTTGTTATTTTTTTTATTTCAGCTCATGGTTGTAACGATTTCAACTCATGCGTTTAACGATTTTTTGAGTCAATATTTGGTAAATCAGACTATCTGATTGGGTCTCAATATACCTCACAATGTTGCCCGACTACCCATTGCCTTTGAGTGTATGGGGCGAGTGTGAAAGTAACAGAAAGTGAATGTGTTAATTCCCCAAGCCACCAAGTTCTACATAGAATATACTGTAGTCCGCGCATCACCTTTGAAAGATTGTATGTTCTTCCGATCCATGGTTTCTTAGACCAGTGCCGCCTGTTGGCCGCTGTGGGAAAATGTGTCCTCTTCTCATGCCTCTCCCAGCTTGTCCATTTGGCAGCTTCTTCTAATTTTTTGGGGAACCCCCACAATTTGGAATAGTCTTGTTATAGCCTGTGTTTCCTCTGAGAACACAATTGTGTCTACTGACTTTTCCCAACATTGTAAAATCTTTTTAGTGGCTTATACCCAAATACAAGCGTATTTCATCATGTCCACTAAAGTCACAAATGCACATATTTCTTATTGAAAATGGGCCCATTCTATGTTTAAGGGATTACCACATCAGCTGTGATGACATCAGGCCGTGTTCATCCTTACCGTCTTATGTGTCTTGACGGAGTGGAAATCAGGTTATTGGCATCAGGTGATACCCTGATGATGGGTCAAACCACCAAGCCATAGGTAAAATGGATGGCTGATCTGTATAGTCATCTGAAGTAACAGCAGGCAGCCTAGCTCCTCTGCCATACGGAAGTAGGCCTTTCATTGCCTCTGCTCAGTGCACTGTGGCCTGTTATGGTCTTTGTATGGCCACAGAGCAGGTCTTTACTTGTAATTGTTTTTGAGCTACCTCTCTGCTTTCCAAAAGGCCAACCAAATTTGTTAGTATTACTGTACAGTTCATGCATGTGCTTTAACGCATAATATGCACGTGTGCAAAGCTGTGCTCAACAATCCACACACACACACACACACACACACACACACACACACACACACACACACACACACACACACACACACACACACACACACACACACACACACACA
>JAVQJS010007599.1:0-32085 GCA_036024795.1 Galaxias rostratus | reverse complement strand
TAGTGACCGAAAGAATAAGATCGCGACTGCAAGCGGCTGAAATGTGTTTCGTCCATAGGGTGGCTGGCCTCAGCATTAGGGATAGGGTAAAGAGCTCGGACATCCGGAGGGAGCTCGGACATCCGGAGGGAGCTCGGAATAGAGTCGCTGCTCCTTCGCGTCGAAAGGAGCCAGATGAGGTGGTACGGCCATCTGATTAGGATGCCTTCTGGGCGCCTCCCTTTATATCTCGTCTGGCCTGGGAACGCCTCGGAATCCGCCAGGAGGATCTGGAAAGTGTTGCTGGGGATAGGGAAGGCTGGAACACCCTGCTGAGCCTGCTGCCACCGCGACCCGGCCCCAGATAAGCAATGGATCAATGGATGGATGGATGGATGGACATCAAGTTCTTATTTAAAAGCAGCTCAAATTATAGGCTCCAGCTTGAACACAAAATATCTTGACGTAGTACTTTGAGAACATAAAGCCCATAGTGTGTTTATTAAGTCGCATTTGGCATAATATACACACACATAATGATTCTAGTGCAAACCGAACATTGTATTTCAACCCGAACAATTTGGAACATTCCCAAAAACCGTTGCATCCCAAGCCAATGGTATCAAAAGCAGCACCAAGATCCAATAACAGCTGGATAGCAAACTCCCTTGAGTCAGTGTTTAGAAACTTGAATAAAACGGTTTCAGTGCTATGAAACGACAGTGGCAGGATACTATGCTCTGGAAAATACTGTAAATTTACCTTAAACATTATACAAAAAAAACCCCGTATAGAACACTAATTCCTGATGTGAGTATGCTCAAATGTAAAATGATGACGGTAAAATCTAACCATTGTGTTGTAATGTTGTATCAATTGAGTAATGATAACTGACATTAAACATTTGCTTTTAGCTGGCACACAGATTTTCTTCAAAAGATGTAGTTACTTCTACAACATGCTATTGTTTCAATAACATGTTAAAAAAAAAGATACAACTGAGAGAAGCATGGTTGTGAAGTCTCACCTTGACACTCGTATGTACTTTCAGTGTGTGCTGGCCTGCATCCCAAACTGTGTTTGAAACACGAAGTGTCCTCAGTGTGTCGGCAGTCTGCAGCTCAGTGACATCTGACTTCTCAACACCGCCAAGCTTAAATTCCAGCCAGTCTGACAAATCCCTCCCATAGACATTACGATTCCTTGATTATAAACATGACCATTCAATAACAATTTAAGCACCTCATTAAAAGTCCACATCATTTAGGTTCCTACTTACCTAGTCAGATAAAAATCAATGTTACGATTGCACGTTAATTATTTTGGGTGGTAGTTATGTAAATGTAGCCAAGGATTTGTTTGGCGCCACATGAGAGCCAGCCTGTTGCAAGGAGAAGGCGTTTCAGACCTGTTCTTCTGTCCATCATTATGGGAAATGTACAATCTCGCACCAATAAGATGGACGAGCTACCTTGCCTTCCCTTCTTCCCGTTAGCCCCTGACAATGATATGTCTGAGCTGTGGCACAGCCATACGCTTATGGACCTCTCCCTGTGCTCCCTTAGAGGAATGGCAGCGCAGACGGGCATGGTACTTGACATGTATGGTGGTAGAATAACGCTCCACAACGCATAGCCTAGCGTAGTTTCCTCGTATATAGTAAATCTTCATGCTTTTCTCTCCCAAGACTGCACCCAGACCCAGGCACTACACATGCACAGATCTCAAGAATACAGATCTACACATATACAACTCTAAATACACTTGCAAATCTGAATACAGATGGATATTTTTTATCCACTTTGAAACCTGATTATGCACGCATGGATTGAGATAAAGATTCAAACAGGATTTCAAGATTCAATCTGCAAACAGTTATTTTGTTGTTGCAATAATGGCCCCATAGATGTTTTCTTAATTTGCACGTGTTTTCTCAAGAGGCAGTTCTTAAATGTACACATGTATTGTATTTTTCTGCGAAATTCATTTAATTACCTGGTTAAAACTCTAAAGCCTCATTCAAAATTCCAGAATCTGAGTTGCCAACCCCGCTTATATTTGACTACCCGCCACTCTCCTTCCTCTGCTGTTGCACATACTAGCTCCCTAGTCAACCTGTCCATAAAGCGCTGGTTGGTTAAAGACCAACTAACTAATAACTACATTTGTAACATCACATATCTGGCTTGTCTGGTCCACTACAGTTTCAAAGCACCGATGCTCAGCCATGACGTTGTCAGCTTATTTTGCTCCTAATCTTTTGTAGCACATGAAAAGCAGCATAAGAACACATGCACATGTGCAGCACAAACGTGATTTAAACTGGATGCATTGGTTGTGCAATCATAGTATTGATAGCAATCATCTTGCCTGACTAGGTGTAATCAAGAACATATCTATTTCTCAAAAATGTGCCTATCCCTTTAAAGTCATTTAAAAACGACCAATAAACCCATTCTCACATAAATTTACAGAACAAGAATCACAAAGGGGCATAAATATTGATTGCCCTTCATTATTTGAGGCCATATAACAATATTTCATCAAAATCCACCAACTTGTCTGCCGGACTGGAAACACTTTCATGGTCACAGGGTAGGAGGACTGCAACCTGCCAGAAGATTTCGTCACACGGGTTGAGGAAGTTTTCAGCCACCAACGATTGCAAGTCTAAAGGCCTCCATGCCAACTCTCTGGGTGTCACAAAGAGGGTAAAAATCATTCTTTGCAGAGTGCTACAGGATAAAAATGTTAAAAGATGAATCTCATACTTTAACAGCTCGTGATAGTAGTACTGAACTCTCATGTCATGAACAGCTTGCCGCCGCATCTTCAGCAACCTGTGAAAAAGCAGTTTTAAGCTTTGAATTCTAGCCGTTGCTTTATTTGATGTCAACAAATCTTTCATCCTGCATTCAATTTTAAATGGGGTAGAAGGGTTGGGGCTTATAATGAAGACAAATGACGTGCAGGATACCTGCTGCTGGAAAGCACTATAGCGTTGGCGTTGCCTAAGTTGACAATGCCTTGGGCTGGATCTGACAGAGAGGGCAGAACAGGGGCACTTGGAGCCAATACCATCATTTTTAAAGAGGAATTTAGACAGCAAGGAGCAGAAGGAAAACCACGCATCTGTCTCTTCAATTGTCTGCGTACTGCGGCCACATCACGCCACCTGAGAACAACCAAAAATAAATAAAAAAGAGGAAACATTTATTGTGATGTCACCAAGCAATGTGCCAGGGCATGGTCCAGAACGGACCGTAGCCTAGGAACTGTCATTTTTTTGGTCACCACACGGACTAGGGTTGAAATTGGTTTGTCTTTACCACACAGTAGAGTGAACCTACGCAGTTCCAAAATAAGATTGTCCATTATTGTTAAATTTTGATATGTGGTTTACTGATAGGCCAGTCTTCCAATGCCGTAAGTTACTGGATGGCGATGGTCTGGGGTGAACTGTGCCCTCTCTCTCTCTGCTGTCCAGCTGCCCTGTCACCTGGGGCTGATAATGCAATCAATTGCCTCCAATGACCGTAACCAAATGTCCAAAAACAAAACAAAAGTCCAGGACATATTTAAACAAATAATGACATGCCAGCAATACACATAAATGGCCCCAACTCTACTTTTCCCCCAGACCACTTATTGCGTTTATTTTAGCCTAGTAGACCTTAGTAACCAGAAGACTAGCCTAATTGTATAAAGCAAATAATTGGTGTTGAATTTGTGTTTGCTGCAACATATTAAAACATTTAAATTATTGAATCAATGAGCTAGGTATGACACACTGCGCCATTTGAGTGCTTTGACACAACTACCACTGCGGAACATGTGCAATGCATGCTCCATTGTGCTTGGCAAAAAAGTTTTGCAATAATACTTTAACACTGGTTATTGCACCTCTGCACCAGAGCGACTTTGAAGGTACGGCAGACCCACAATGCACAACTGGTCAGCAAGGTTTTCAATGTGTCGACATTGCCCTAGGAGGAAACAGACCACCACAATGAAGGTTGATCATAAACATGGGTAGGTTACCTGGTCCTTTTCCTGACCTGGAGTGACAACAGGCATGTCCTTTTACTTACTCACTATTTACTTTTTTTTTCACTTATAGGAAATGTCATATGCGCAAGGAAAGATAGGAAGGCGAAAACATAAAGACTAAGCAACAGCAAACCCAACCGCACTTACACTGTAGGCTTTGTAAATATGTGACAGCGTGTCATTGTGGTGAAATTACAATGTCCCATAGCAGAAAACTAAAAGGGCATCTTATGATGGTTGGCCCTGTGCATTCTTACCATGTGGTTTCATAAGCTATGGGCACAAGCCGGTGAACATGGATGATGTTAACTAAATGGATGTCACATTGAGAAAGGTTAGTAATGTCGTCACCCCTTGCAACTATGTATCGCCATGAATTCCTATACATTATATTTTTAGGTTATATGTTACAACAAAATCAAACATACAAACATATTATTGAGATGAAACCTCACTCAACTTTCAATAAAGTATAAAGAACCTAAAAAAAGTAAAGAACCTCACTAAATTTTCAAACAAATTCAAGCTGACCTGCAGACACAGGGTACAACAGTGTCAGCTCGCACTAACAGTCGCCATCTGAATGAAAAGGGACGCTATGGTAGGGGACCCATGAAGAAAGCACTGCTGACAATAAGGCATACAAAAGCCAGACTGGACTTTGCCAAAACTTACGTGACAAAGCCACAATCTATCTGGGAGAACATACTGTGGACGTATGAGGCAAAAATAGAGCTTTTTGGTAAAGGACATCGTGGCACTGTTTACAGAAAACAAAATGATGCCTTCAAAGAAAAGAACACGGCTCCCACAGTCAAACATGGTCAAAGATGTTTTGGGATTGTTTCGCTGCTTCTGGTACTGGATGCCTTGACTGTGTGAATGGCATTGTGAAATCTGATGATTACCAAAAACTTTTGGAGCGCAGCGTAGTGCCTAGTGTCAGAAAGCTGCGTCTCCACCAGAGGTCATGGGTCTTCCAGCAGGACAATGGTCAATGGTTAAAAACAAAGTGCTGGAGAGTTCTGAAATCGCGAGCAGTGCGTACAGATCTGAATCTATAGAACACTTGTGGAGAGATCTTAAAACAGCAGTACGGAGAAGGCATCCTTCAAATCTGAAAGACCTGGAGCAGTTTACAGGAATTTTGGACCACTCTTCTTTCGCAGAGACGTGTAAGAAATTTATGGTTACAGGAAGCGATTGATTTCAGTTATTTTTTCCAAAGGATGTGCTATCAAATATTAACTTAAGGGTGCCAATAATTTTGTCCAGTGCATTTTTTGAGTTCTGTGTGAAATATTGTCAAGTTGGGCTTTGCTTCTCTGATTTTTTTGCGCTGTTCCAATGCAAACAAAATAAATAAAGATGTGAACACCAGAACATTTGAAATTGCAACAATTTTCTGGGTGAGGGGCTTCATTTTGACAGAATAGCAAGGATGCAGATATATTTGGCCATGACTGTATATATATTTATATAATCCATCCATCATCCACCGCTTATCCGGGGCCGGGTCGCGATGGCAGCAGGCTCAGCAGGGTATTCCAGCCGTCCATATCCCCAGCAACGCTTTCTAGATCCTCTTGGAGGATTCCAAGGCATTACCAGAACAGACGAGATTTATAATCTCACAAGTGTGTTCTGGGTCTACCCCGGGGTCTCCTACCAGTAAGGCATGCCCAGTAAACCTTCAAACGGAGGCCCCCTTATCAGGTGCCCGTACCAACTCATCTGGCTCCTTTCGACGCGAAGGAGCAGCGACTGTACTCCGAGCTCACTCCGGATGGCCCAGCTCTTTACCCTATCCCTAAGGTTGAGTTCAACCACCTTACGGAGGTAGAATTTCATTTAAGGCAGGGATGGGCAACTGGCGGCCTGCCACCTTGCTCAGTACAGCCCGAAGATAATTTCTTAAATATCAAATTATTATTTTTTGTTTTTTTGAACCTCGACTGAATCAGTCCGTCATTGTAATGACACTGTTTACCGATTGATGGCGCTCCCTATGCGTGCGACATCAGGGCCCGGGCCATTAGCGAGGAAGAAAAAGGGAGCCATGGCAATGAGCAGTACAAAAGAAAAGAAAACTCAATCAAGAAAACCGAATATTTCAGTCAAAATGGGAAGCAGATTATCTTTTCATGGAATTCAAAGGCAAACCCATGTGTCTAGTTTGCTTAGAAACGATAGCTGTTGTGAAAGATTTCAACTTAAGTCGCCACTATAACACTTCGCACAAAGTTAAATACGAGAAGTACACCGGTGCTGCAAGGGCTGCTGTCTTAGCCGACCTCAAATCAAAAGTAAACCAAAAACAACGACTTTTGACCAAAGCCGCAACTACACAGGAATCTGCAGTCAAAGCGTCTTATGCCGTTTCCCTTGAGTTTGCTAAAGCAAAGAAGCCATTGTCAGATGGTGAAATTGTTAAGGTGTGCGCCGTGGAAATAGCCAAAGCTTTTGGTGACGATAACATGGTTAAAAACGTTGAAGCGGTATCTTTGTACCGACATACGGTGACCCGCAGGACTTTTGACAATAATTATCATGTTGAGGGGAAGCTGAGACAAGTTATGCATGGCTGCAAGCACTCTTTTTCATCTGATGCGGATTAGATGCTCACAGATTGATATTAGTAATGATAATAATAATAATAATAAGAAGAATAAAAATGCATATTATTTAGCTTTAAGCGCTTTATCATGACACTCAAAGCGCTTTTACACACAATTAGATCACCAACGAATTACATATACTGAACAATGGACCAGCTATCAGACGCAACACCCAGTCCGAATGATACCACGGCAGCCAATTTGCGACAGACTTCCTTACTCAACATATATTACATCTTTCTCACACACATAGAACACACAGACCAGCTCCAGATGAACTGTCAGTGACTGGTCAGGGCACTGGCAGGAGGATGAGGCATGTTTTTTGGATTGTGGGAGGACAGGACATTGATACAGTCTATTGTGCGCCAGCAGGCAAAACCACAAGTATCCCATTAAGGGAGAACCTGATTTAGGCTTCCTCCTGTGAGTGACGTTGGGCACGTATATGGGGGGAATGTGTGTAAATTCAGAAAGGGAGCAAAAATGCACTGAATATGATGCTGTTGCACTTAATATTGAGCCACTGTTTTTCAGTTTTGTGCCATCAGTGAATGATGATTTGTTAGCCCTTTGCACTGACAAAAATACTGATCAGTATTTTTTTTTTACTGTGGCTGTTTTTGTTTCTTTGAAAACAAAGTTGTTTGTTTTGTCTTTTACGTTTAATATGCATTTAAGCATGGAACATATGGAATTAATGTATGTTGGTTCAATAAACATACAGACATAAATACAAATAGTTTCTTCTTATTAGGAATTATTTTGTATTTTCTCTCATATCTGATTAGTTGTGTGCGTTCACATGTGGCCCTCTGATGGTGATGATGAAAAATTGTGGCCCTCTTTATCAAGAAAGTTGCCCATCCCTGATTTAGGTCATTACCCAAAGCTCATGACCATGGGTGAGGGTTGGAGCGGAGACCTACTGGTAAATTGCGAGCTTTGTCTTTCGACTCAGCTCCTTCATCACCACGACGGTCCAGTACAACGCCCGCATTACTGCTGATGCTGTCCCAATCCGCCTGTCAATCTAATGCTCCATTTTGCCTCGTGAACAAAAACCTGAGACACTTGAACTCTTTTGCTTGAGGCACCAACTAATTTCCAACCCGGAGAAAGAACTCGCTCGTTTTCCGGCAGAGAACCATCACCTCGGACTCGGAAGTGTTAACTCATCCCAACCGCTTCACAATCAGCTGCAAATTGCTCCAGTGCATGCTGAAGATCACATTCTGAAGAAGCCAACAGAACCACAAAGCAATTCTGAGGTCTCGAAAACTGGACACAGTCCTCACCCCGCTACGCCTTGAGTTTCTGGCCTTGAAAATCACAAACAAAATTTGTGTCAGGGGGCAGCCCTGTGAGAGTCTAACTCACACTGAAAACGTATTTGACTTTGAGCAGAGTAAACGGACAGAACTCTCACTCCGGTTATACAGGGACTGTGATGGCATTGTATTCCAATGTATGCAAAATTATATCAAAACACTTAATTTTGTGATACTATATTGATAAACTTGGACTTGCATTGATTTTATGGAATGTTTGCATGTGAGCTACGCTTTCTCAGAAACCTCTGTTGTTCAAAGTTACGCATGCTGTTTTGCAGAAGTATAAATCTAGTTGAGTCAGCAGCGGCGCAAATTCATTGAAAATGGGTGGCTTCTACCAAACTGCAAGCATTTTGCCGTGCAATGTATCATCGGGACATTAAAAATGCTCTACAATTATTGTCCAACTGGCTCAAGCTAGCGTTCGACCGTCTGCATTAGCTGTAGGCTTGTCAAGCAAATGGTTGGCTATCTAAGATTATGTTCTCTGACAGTAACACAATGTTAAATCGAGAGTACCTGCAAATAACTTTGATCATCGACAGACCCATTCGGCGGGGTTTTGGCAATGAAGCATTCCACCGTAAAATACCCTTTCCTTTATCCATTGCTTGCTAGTTTCCATCCTGGTTAAGACTTAAATGCATTAAAAACATCAGTTCTGTCAATAATCTGCGTAAGCACATTAACTTTGACAGCCCCCTTCATTACATACACTTTTATTTTTCCAAGACAAAAAAACGAACACTCAGGTGTTGAATACTAACATCCTGGTCGAGGCCTCGAGTCCTCATCCCCATCCCCTACTACCAATTGAGAGCTGTCAACTGTGTCAACCGCTTTGAAAATGTCAATGAACAGGGAAGCACACCACTGTCCGTTGTCAATAACCCAGACAATATAATTTACGAGGGACACAGCTGATTCAATGCTATGAATTGGTCTAAAATCAGACTGAAAAAATTACTTCTGCTTAGATACAAAATAAGCTGGCTGTTAAATAAAGATTTTCAAATATGATGTAGCCACTAGTGTCAAGCATTATAGGGAAGTGTATGGAACTGTATAAGTCACTTTCCAACCACACTAATAATGTCTAGACCATGGTCTGTGCACATTTACTAAATGTTCTACTACCCTGAAAAGGGTAATATTTCAGTGGTCCCTTTCTGTGATACTGATCATGGCAGTACCTGTTCAGAACCACACACAGGGGGATCTGACACTCCTTACATGCCAGTGTCTGTCTGGCCCACTGTTGCACAATATTAATGTACATGTATAGGAGTGTGATCATTAATAATAATGCAAAAAAACAAAAAAGATTAAATAGAGGCGAGGCGCAAGACAAAAACTCTTGAGAATGTTTTTTACAGAAATATAAATGTCGGAAACAATGTGAACAACATCGATCGACCGCATTGATCTTCAATTAAAGCTACAGGTCTCTAGTTCATCATACAAAAAATGAATCGTCTAGAGCAAACATTTTTTCAAGATTTTTTTTTTAATGAATGACTGATGGACCCGCCAACACTGGCTTGTAAGGGATTACTGCATTCTATAAGCATTCTCAACATTTTCAGAAGAGAATTGTTTGGTACATGCACTAATTCATACCTTTTTATGTACTTGTTTATGCACGCAAGTTCCACCTCCAGGATTCCTTCCACCAATAGGGCGATCTCTTCATTGAGGGTCTCCTCCAATAGACTGGTGCAAATCTCGTAGGAGCATCGAGCAACACATGCAGCCTTATCCTTTAATGCCAACCTGACAATAACAAGGGTTTGGATTTAATTTAAAACATAGAACAGATCTGATGACAAAAGACCACATTGTCACCAAGCTGAAGGAGGTGCTTACCTTATCTCAGAGTGAGTGGTCTCCTGAATGCACTCATCCAGTACTTCCTGGCTTATCTCAGAGCATAGGGAGACACTTAACTCTGACAGGAAGGCCTCGTGTTTTTGCTTTCTCCTGGCAGCCAAGATTTGACACAGCATTGGGTGAGACAAAATCATCAGTTTTCAATCGGCTGTAGTAGTGTTACAGTTAACAGCGAGTATGACGTAATGAACTTAATACAAAACCAGAATAAATATTTGATATAAATCTTAGAATAATACATGTAAAGATATGCCAGCCTGTAAACATTCAGCATGCTCAAATTTTTGTTCAATCACCACTACACTCCGTTTTTATCTACCTGAATAATCAAAAGCTATGCCAGCAGGGATCAGTCAGATATTTTTTAAAGACTTCTCTTGTTCTTCTAAAAATGTATTCTGAGGTCATTCGTTATTTGAAATTCAAACCTGTTTTGCTCTATCCTGCGTTTCTCCTCTGCTTGTTCAGTTCGCTCAGTGGCAGAAATATCTGTAAGCATCTGGTCCAAAACCTCACTCACAACAGCATCCAATTGAAATTTGCTTTCACTTTGACAAAAAAAAACAACAGGAAACAAAGTCTAGATCAGGCAAGTACAATTTTAAGGTGCCTCAAAACCTGGAGGATGGCCTGTTATTGATTTAAGCTGTTGGTTAAGTATGTTATATAAGAACGAAAACTTGGACACTTAAAAATAAAAACATGAGTAACTGTAAACTGCATTGCTGACATGTTATTATGACTATTACTATTATTATTGATTAGTGTAAAAAAACATAAAAAAAAAAATACGATGATGATAATAATAATAATTATAATAATAGAAGTGCAAATTACAAGTGGGAAAATGCCAAGCTCACGGAAAACAGCAAAGGATTAATTCATTTCTCTTTCTCAAAGATTTTCTTAGAGCTTAGATATTATGTGTACACCTTTTTTGCTCTCTTGTTTAGGTTTGCATTCAATATAATCCTTTATCTCAATTGCAATTTCTGGAATGAATGTATAGGAGACACCAAAATCCCATTTATCTTGGATCTGTGTCCATCCATTCATTATCCGCCACTTATCTGGGGCCGGGTCGTGGTGGCAGCACGCTCAGGTATCCCAGGCGTCCCTATCCCCGGCAACGCTTTATAGATCCTCCTGGAGGATCCTGTGGCGTTCCCAGAGCAGTAGAGACATATAATCTCACCAGCATGTTCTGGGTCTACACCCCAGGGTCTCTGACATGTAGGGCAAGCCAGGAAAACCTCCTAAGCGAGGCGCCCAGGAGGCATCCAAATCAGATGCCAGTACAACATCATTTGGCATCTTTCGACGCGAAGGAGCAGCGGCTCCACTCCAAACTCCCTCCGGATGGCCCAGCTTTTTACCCTATCCCTAAGTCTGTGCCTAGCCACCCTACAGAGGAAACACATTTTTTTTTTTTGGTCACTACCCAAAGCTCATGACCATAGGTGAGGGATGGAACGTAGACCAACTGGTAAATAGCAAGTTTCGCCTTTAGGTTTAGTTCCTTCTTCACCAAGACGGTACAAACCCCGCATTACTGCTGATGCTGCACCAATCTGGCTGTCAATCTCACGCTCCGTTTTGCCCTCACTTGTGAACAAGAACCCGAGAGAGTTGAAGTTCTACCGGAGGTGGAAGCTAAAAACCTTTCGGACAGAGTCCTCCACCAGGCGTTCCCAATTCACCCTCACTACACGTTGGGTTTACCGGTTCTGTTTGGTAGTCTCCCCCGCCATCTGTTCCAACTCACCAACAGGTGGTGATCCGTTGATTGCGCTGCTCCTACCTTTACCCAAGTGTCCGAGACTTACGGCCCAGGTCTGATGATGCGACCACAAATCCATGGCTAGCACAGAAGTCCATCAGCAAAGCACCACTCAGGTTCAAATCGAGCAGGCCATTCTTCCTTATCACCCCTACAAACATATAGAATCACTAGACTGAACCTATTCCAGGACCCCACCCAACAACTCTAAGAAGGCCTGATACTCCAAATTGCCATTTGGTGGATAAGCATAAACAACATTCAAAGCCTTCCCCTCAACAACTCGCAGTCGCAAAGAGGCAACCCTCTCACCAGGGAAAACTCCAATACCACAGTCCCCAGCCGGGCACTTGAAAGATTCCCTGCACCTGCTGGGCGCCTCTCATCCTGTGCGACTCCGAAAAAAAAAAACATTCCAGCCTCTCTCCAGGACTTAAGTTCCAGAACCAGAGCTATGTGTCGAGGCGAGTCCAACTATATCTAGCTGTTGTTGCTCCACCTCCCGCCCTAGCTCCGGTTCGCTTCCCCTTTATTGTAGTTGCATTCTAATTTTCATTATAGTTGGTTTTTGACATGCTCTACTTCCAAACACAGCACTTTTTGTGTGCGGGTAAGCTAAGGAATACCCTGACTCAATGGCGTAGGGTTGTGTTGAACATTGGGAGGGTTGCAGAGATGGGTATGCGGCCGTAGGAGACATTGGTTGTTTTGCGATCCACGTTTATATCAAAGGAGGTGTGTCTGACATGTACAATAGAGACAAAGAGCAGTGGGAGATAAAGAGCAGAGATTTGTAAAAGTGTTTAATGTCTCATTGGCAGTATCTGGTTTATGATAAAGCTTGAATAAATATATGTAATGTAATGTATGACATGCAGGATGGACAAACTACTGGATACACCAGTTTTCTATACACATGAATCATGTTATTATTAAACGATGGTAATTACTGATGTAAAAACTGCTCAAGAAGGCTGCTTTTGTGTCAGATGTTGCAGATGACATGTTTCAAAATTATACCATCACCATAGAGATGTAACTGACTTTTTATCTTTTAAAAACATTCAGCTGGAGAGACAGGAAAGGACAGAAGAAATTAGACAGGCAGCTGGTACATGATGTAAGGAGAGGGGAGCGAGAAAGTAACTTCTCCCAAGACAAACAAAAAGAGGAGAGAACAGGTTCTTCCAAGGTGAGTGAGCCAAGAACAAAAGAGCAAGTTCTTCCAAGGAGAGAGAAAGAGACAAGAAGATAAATTAAGAATCTGGGATCAACGGGTACATGCCAGACACATGTCCTTTGATAACTCAGTATTGACAAATGTGATTGCTTACACTAAAAAGTGAATTTTTATTAAATAACCCATCTTTACATTCTCCCATATCCAGTCTGTGTATCTTCCATCTTCGGTAACAGCGCAGACCCTCTCAAAACCACACCAATTAGTACATTATGTTCTCAAAAGCCACACATTTGCATTCAAGTGCTTTATTTAAGATAGAAATATATTACGGGCGCAGGCACTCCACTAGCCTTTCCGTGACCCCAACACAAAGGTTCAGAATTGCTCCAACACCCATGGTATGCGCTACTAACTATGGGGTAATATATGCAAGTTCTCGTTATTGGAAGGTTGCAAAACCCCATCCCTTTGTAATCTATGCCCATGCCCTCTCTTAATATTTCATGGTCACAAATCCTCCATTTTTAATAAAGTACACTTTAGCAGATTACACTTACACAAGGGCTCTTTCCGCATAATCAGCACCAGCTTTGGCTACTTCAGATATCACAGCTTCAAGTACCTCTTCCATGATACACTCCAGTTCAGACATGATGTCCTACAGGAACACAAATAGAAAGAAGACACCATTAAGATTACATAAAAGTAACTGCATTGTTAAAATGCTTGAGTTAAATGTGACTACAATTCTAAGTTATAAATTAAGAAAAAAAAAATTAAAACACAAATTTTACAATTGACAAAAAGTAAGTCTTAGATCTGGAAAGTTGTTGTTTAGTCAAACAATTATAGTTGTGGGCTGCGATAAACCGTAGCCATGGATAACAGCTTAGTTAGTACTTTAGAACTATGAAAGAATATAAAATGTTTTAGAGGGCTACATTGCAGATACTGTGTTTACAACATGAGGCCGTAGTTAAACTATCAAGACGTCAAAACTCTAAATATACGCTGCATGAATATACGTAATGTACTATACTTGCAACAAGGAGTCATGCGGAGTCTTAGCCTTCACTAAATTAATTGGCACCATATTCATAGAACTTAGTCCTATAATACAAATAACGATGACCTATAATGGCACTGTTGGTTACATTTTAAATAGAAACATAACTCGAAAGTGGTATTGACATTGGGTAACACAGTCAAGGCTTGCATTGTAATGTAAGGGATTTTCAAAACTCAAATTTCTAACCATTTCCCACAACTATACATGCGTTATTGTCTGTGATTACTGAACACAATTGCTGTTGTAAACAATATCACTGGCCGTTGAACGTGGTAGTTGATATATACATATACACATACATAATAAAATAATATATCTACTGTATATATATATATATATATATCTCTAATGAATAACATTTTAATTAACTTTAGGCAAAAAATATGAATCAAAAACCTGTGGCTATATTAGAATACCCACATAATTTCGGATATTAGAATATAAGAAGAATCGTGCCCATCCTTAAGACAAATAGATAAAATAGTAGCCAGTTGTAGTCCGCTACTTTCACTACTTTGCATAATTACCTGTGAGTGCATTATTGTTTATGATTTGTCAGTGCATACATAGCTGTTGTCATGAACATAACAATGTCATTTTCTGTGGCCATTAAGGGCAAGACACTGTTAAAGCTTATTTCCCCAACTTTACTTATATCAAGGAAACTTCACACGTTCTTAATATTTAGATACGCAAAAGGTTTTCCTTGTTAAATCTGTGATAATTTGCAAATCACAAAAAAACCTTTTCCAGCATGTAAGTCAGGTTTTGTTGTTTATTGTGATGACACACTAGTAAGACCTTTACAGAGGGGTTTATTAGAAGAAATGTATTTGAAGAAAAAAAACAAATAATAATAAAAAATAGCCCTTTTTCCATATATTTACACATACAATGCCACATCAACTGAGAATGATAAAAAATAAAATAAAAACAAAGCCTCTAAGTTTCCTGCAATAAGACCCAGGACCCAGTGTTTTAAATGATGATGATCAACCTTGAAAGGTGAGGAAAATAACACTTTGCACATAGATGACAGTTTATATGAAATGAATGCATTTTTGGTACATATCATATGGACTAGCAAACATTGTGTTCCAGAAATAAAGATTTCAAACAATATATGACTAGAATGGACAGCTTTTAAACTGAAGTTTCAGTGTGTTGGCCTCTCAGGGCCACGGTACATGTGTGATAGTTGGTCAAATAATAGGCTTCCAAAACCTCAGCATCACCTGATGATGAATGATACCACCAATGAGTACCACTGATACCTAGAGTGAACATTGTTTATAATAATATTAGCGCCACACAGGCAGACTTCGCATACTTGGTATTTGATTAAGGAATCCTAGATTAAAATGACTGCAATCCAAATATTCTCTTATTTCAAATATTTCTGGAGAAAAAAGTCTGATTTTACATTTGTTTTCCACTAACAAAAATGGTATTTTAACTGAACATGTTTAAACATTACAATGGCTTCGTTAATGCAGAAAGCCTGTGTTGGGCAACTTTTCCCCACAGAATATTGGTCAGGCTTGGTCAGTTTGCAAGTACACCCCCGTGTGAGTTCAGAGTTTCTTCAGTGTGAGTCAGTTTCTTCCCACTTACAAAAACAAGGTTAGTACTCATATCAGCAGCATACACTGCCAATTGAACTGAAGTCAATCTGCCAGTAACTGTGTGGGTCTAGAGAAAAGCACTCAAACTAAATCCAACTAGGTAACATTAAATCTCCTGAAGAAATTGTTTGTGCCGGCTGATGAATGTGCATAATGAGCAGTGTTGTGCTATTTCATGGATTTTTTTTTATTTAGCTACAGTTTATCATTACCTCTTTACAAAGTTATTACATCACAGATTACTCTCTTAACCCGATCCATCTGGAATTGCTTAAATTTTGTAACAAAAGTGCTGATGACTAAAGGATTAATAGCGCAGCCGGAAAATCACTTTTATTCTGAAAAAGACGAATTTACCTGACAAATCCCTCTGTATGTTATTATTTGCTATGGTGTAAGTGTTGCAAATATTATAGGGGACTGAATGCCCCATCACGGAAAAAAGTTGCACCGCCAAAGAGAGGCCAACTGAGTAAACTCAAGAAACAGGCCCACAGGATTATTTTAATATTTACTTCAGTATGTACAACAATTAATGTTAAGTAATATGGGCTCATTTTGGTTAATTTTCACTTGAATAACTTTATAAGAAGGTAGTCCTAACTATGCTCTAAAATGGGAGTGAGAGAGCAGAATGACAAGCTTGGTGACATTACTCGTCTGTATGGTCGACTTCTCTTTTTATTTTATTTTATCTTACAAGATAATTGATAAATGCTTATTTATGTGGTTGGAAAATCTTGTCAGAATAATGTGAATCAAGAACACTTTGCTAGGATGTTGATTGTTATATATGAGATGGATAGAATATGATTGGGCTACAACTGAATTTGCTACGTATACCCAGGGAGTTTATAAAAAAAATTATATTTTAGATGGCACCAATTGTTCCAGACCCTTGAGAAACTCGATGCATAAATGGAGATGTACCATGGCATTGTGGCATGACCACTCAGGAGGAAGATTAACTGAAGGAGGAGAAAGAGCTGGTTCCCAGTCGAGAACATCAACTAGAAATGTGATAATTCACATTTAAGACTGGTTTTACTATAGGAAAAAAAATAACTAAATAGTACTACAGTAACATGCTGTGCTCCAAAAGTAAAGTTCATAAAAACCAAAATAACTAAGAAATCAAATGTACAGACGCATTCACAGCCTAGCCTGTGTGCTTGGGGTCGTTGTCCTGCTAAAAGATTCTGTCATCCCAGGAGGTTTTCATTCAGGATGTATCTGTACATTGACGCATTCATCTACCCGTCTATCTTGTCAAGTTTCCCAGTTCCTGCCACTGAAAAACATCCCCACAGTATGATGCATAGCTGTACGGACGGCATTGGCCGGGTGATTTGCAGTGCCTGGTTTCCTCCAAATATGACGCATGACATTTAAGCTGAACAGTTTAATATTAGAGCAGATAATTTTGTTTCCCATGGTCTGAGTCCTCCAGGTGCATGTTGGCAAACTTCAGATGGGCCGCCATGTGTCTTTTACTAAATTGTGGTTTCCGTCTGGCCACTCTACCATACAGGCCTGATTGGTGGATTTCTGCATTGGCAATTGTCCTTCTAGAAGGTTCTCCTCTCTCCACAGAGGACCGCTGAAGCTCTGACCATCGGGTTCCTGGGCACCTCCCTGACCGAAGACCCCCCTCCCCCAATCGTTCACTTCAGATGACTGGCCAGCTCTAGGAAGAGTCCTAGTCGTTCCAAACGCTCTACATTTCTGGATGATGGAGGTCACTGAGCGCATTTTTATGTACCCTTCCCCAAAAGCGTGCCTTGAGATAATCCCGTCTCAGTGGTCCACAGACAATTCCTTTGACTTCATGCTTGGTATATGCTCCGACATGCACTGTCAACTGTGGGACCTTAAATAGACAGGTGTGTGCCTTTCAAAATCATGCCCAATCAACTTAATGTAACACAGGTAGACACAAATTAAGCTGTAGAAACATCTCAAGGTACAACAGTGGAAAAGGGATGCACATAAGCTCAATTTTGAGCTTCGTGGCGATGGCTGTGAAAACTTATTCTACAATGCTACATTGTAGCTCTTGGGCTTGTCCTGCCTAGTATAGGATTGCCTCTGTCGTGGCAATCACATAATAACCACATAGATTAATTAATTGATGCAGTTAGCAAGCAAAGACAGTCACTATAGCCCTCTAACATAAAACTTAGTTACATAACATTAACGCAAGATGGAGGTATAGGCCGTGAAATCGCTCTCCCAGTCAATATCCTCTCCAAATAAATTTAAATGGGGCCAAAAACCAATGAGAATAACACATGAACCGATCACATAGCTGTATGAAAGCGCAAGACTTTCTCAAGACACGTGGGCACTCGAAAGGAATTGATTGGGTAAAAACCGTGCAGTTAATAAAATAAAAAAAATAGGCCAAATAATATGTCCTTGCCATAAGATATGCAATTGCATCACTTAAATATGTTTTTTCCAGGTATAATAGTTGCCACATTAAACAGCATTTTCAATCAATTAGATTTTGTAATAGAAAATAAATAGAAGAGACCAAACATTTGATTGGTGAAGGTATTTGCACATTTCTGTTATAAAGCACACATGTAGTTAACCACAGTTAACATGCAGTTTCTAAATTGTACTAATATGATATGAAAGCCATGTTTTAGTGCAATTGTAAAACTTGCATTGGAACAACATTCAAAAATTTTTTATGTATCAGTACACAATGCTTTTTCACATTTTTCAAGACATCCACCTGACACGCCATAAACAAATTGATTTAACATTTAAAAAAAGACTACAATCTCACCAACTGTCACATAAATGCATATTTGCTAAATAAAGTGCAATAGTTCCAGAAAAAGTAAATACTTAAAACACTTATATCTCAGATTTTATTATTGTACCGGTATGTATAATCTTAAAATATTTTTTTTTTTGGGCATATAAGCGGCGGATAATGGACGGATGGATGGATGGATGGATGCATATAATTCAGAATATGATCAGATGCAATAAAACGTACAACCAGAAAAGGGCACCTACTACGTATCAGCATTGTCACAAGAATCCCTTCTTAATACTTGACCTTGACAAACATCCACACAATATTTAAGAAGGTTAGACTTACCACATCAACGTACACAGGATGAGGTTGGGGTGAAGGTGACCGGGATAAAATAGGTTGGGGCTGAAAAATGTTCTGATATTCATGTTTTGGATCTGCAATGCTAACGGGGCAGGAGGGTTCACAGGTCTTCTCACTTCCGTCAAAGGCTGACAATTTGGCAGGCCGAAGGACAATCTGTGAATCTTCACATAATCCGGGCACCGTCGATTTGGTATCTTTGATCTGTGATTTGGCCTTAACCTTTGTGTGCTCCATCAATTCCAACTTGGGAACAAAAGCTGACAGGGTGAACAGAAAAATTCACAGACATGTTTTAAATTCCAAAACTTACGGTGAAGCACATTTTCCTATTATTCTAAAATTGTAAAATTAAAAATAGATTGACTCACAAAATTACATATTTGATCAAATCGAATCAAATAAAACCAGACAGAATGTACAATACACAAATTAGGATACGTTTGAAAACCTCCTACAGCGGGATTCTTGTTCAGAAGAATTTAAGATTATTAGAGTTTATGGACCATTGATATCCTAGGCCCGATTTATCTGCATTCAAAATCGACAGAAGGACCGTTTTCAAATGTCTTAAGGGTGTTACTAGACATAGATTACATCAGAACGGGTGATTTCAGCAGCTAGCCTTATTGTAAAAAAAAGCTGTGGGCGACACCCGACTCTTGATCTACAAAACCGTAAATGTATTTGAACTTGCCGCTAGCAATAAGACTCACTTTTTGAGAAGACCAGCAAAAATGAAGTACAAAAAGTGGGAAAACTGCATTCAAGTCAATATAATTTAGATGTCAGCAATAGGAATTATTTTTAATGTGCGTCTAAACATACCTAAATTGAACAACCAATAACTGAATCACCCTAAGGCTCACAGCATGGAAGTGTGTAGTATTATTTAAAAAACGCATTATTTGAAGTATGCTAGTTCTTTGTGTTAAGGCAATAATATTTAAAAACTAAAAGAGATAAAGCACTCAAAATACACAAATTACTTGCTCCATCTTTAAAACGTAATAAGTCCATAACTTATTATGTCAGAGTTGTGAGGAGTTGTGCCCAAATGTAGAGTGTTCTGAAGACTAGCGATTAGCAAAACGTATTCAATGTTTACCAGGCTAATTGTTGACAACAAGTGGAAGTCCTTGGTGTCAAACCTTTTATTAAAAAAGAAAACTGTTCTCCAAATTATTTAATTATCACAGGTCAATAACAAGCAAGACGTATCACATAAAAAGAGTGGGCATTCATTTTGTTTAAGTTGTCTGCCATCATTCACCGTAAACTTTTGTGCTTAACACTAGATGTGAACATATCAGATTGGTATCTTTCAACGTTTGGTTTAATAAACATCCTAATTTTGTTTGAAATATAATGCCAACAAAGCTTTCAGCTAATAACTGTCTATTTGCGTGTTTTTTAAGGACTGTCACAACTACGTTCTAAAATCACTGAGTTATCAGTCCCAATAAAGCAAGAAAAATTTCTGTAACCACAATATTGTGAAAATCTCCGTATCTGAAGGAGCCAGATGAGGAGGCTTGGTAATTTGACCAGGATACCTCCTAGCCCCAACCAGATGGAGGTTTTTCTGGCACACCTCACTGGTAGGAGACCCCGGGGTAGAACCAGAACACGCTAAACAGATTATATAAACTTCATCTGGCCTGGGAATGCCTGGGATCTCCCAGGGGGAGCTGGAACGGGTTGCTGGGGATAGGGACCTCTGTACTACTTTTCTGAGCCTGCTGCCACGACGCGACACAGCCCCCGGATAGCGGCAGAAAATGGATGTATGGATATTTGAGCATTGATCTTCACATAAAAATATTGATAACAAGTTCTTGCTTAAACCTGCTTTTATATCATATTTCTATTAACGTGAAAAAATAAATGATGCAGTCATTTTGTACAATAGGAATTACTTCTCCTCCCGCCCTGTCCGGTCCCTCCATGTATTATGTGCAGAGGGGATGTCACAAGAACCGATAATACGATATGAAATCAATACCAAATTCTAAACACGTGACTACTTGTTTGTGACTGACACGTGAAGCACTTGTTCTTTTTTTTTATACCTACAGGGCTACAGTAGGTACCAGGGCTGCAATTAAAACGTTATGTTATGAAAGCGAACACCATCAGCAAATAGATTGATTAGAATTGATTGATTATAAATAGATTGTCGGTTGATTGTTCGTTTGGAGGTTAATCTCGCTTGGACGCGTTTATAATCTTGAAAATGCTAGTAATTTTACTGAACATTGGAACGTTGTAGAACAGTTTCAAAGTTGCTGCTATCAAACAGAAAACAAAGAGATAATTTTGTCAGTTAATATACAACTGATGTAATGGCTCAAATATATTGTTTTATGACAGCATTTACCAATTAAAACAATAGTAATCAAAGATTTTATCCTTTTTATGTACACAAGACGACTTTAAAAAGTAAAAGAATTGGGCTAAATGTCATGATATTGGGATAGGCTGCAGCAATCGGTGGTTACGGTGCTGTCACTCCATTGAGCCGATACTTTGCTGATCCAGTGTGAACAAATGTCTTTTTTTAATTATTAAATTAAATTATTTTATAATAAATCAACTTTATTCATAGCTTTTTTGTGTTTATTTATAATTCATCTAGGATACCACGTGGCGTGTACTCAGTGTACTGTGGCAGATTTAGCTGACACTTTTTTTTCCGGATTTTCTTTTGTGGACTACAGCCCTAACGTATTATGTGAAGCGTAATACAAATAATTAATTTTTAGGATTTCTTTTGTATTATGTTATCATTAGAATGTTATAATTTAGATATTTTTGTACTATAATGTGGATTATTATTATTATTACGAAATTGACAGGCTCTCTAAGCGGCAATCACTACAATCAATTTCTATGCAAAATAATCAACTTGACATCAAATTGTAGTTTGAGAGACAGTTTGTTACCTGCCACTCCAACAGGCTTAGTTCTGAAGGTAGTGTCTGCTAGTGGTGCTTCTCCACAGTATTTGTTTTGCGAGTCAAAGCTGTTGACAGGGGTGTGCCTAGGTGGCTGTGGAAGAGGACCCCCATTCACCACCTCGCCTATTAGCACTGTCCTCTTCACCATGATGGCCAATGACTTTCTTTGAGGAAGTGGAAGGTCTGGTTCCTGGTAGGCTGTTCGGCTAAGTTCCACAAAGCTACAAATAAAAATTCAATTTAACACTTCAGGATTCTCCTTAGCTCGGGAATATACACTATAAACTATTAACGGTTGGCAAGTGATACATTGAACAATGCAACAAGAAACAAGAACTAATCTTAAAGCACAACAAAACTAATCTTGGTCCCTATATTACAGATGGCACATAATATGATGGCACACAATGACGGTCAGGTAATCGGCTAGCGGTTTTCTCCTACTTAAAACTATATTTAGATATCCTTATAACATCGACCTTAAAAATCCATTTTCAGTTGACCTCTATTTGAAACTGGTTTGTTTGTTGAATATACTTACCCATCATTGATGCTGAGCCCATACTGTTGAATGAAGTCTGTAGCTTCGGCTGTGCTGTGGAACATGAGCATCCTCACTACATCCTGAATAGGAAAGGTGGTGGACCTTTGAGAACCCACAGTGTGGGCAACGTTCAGCGTTCTCAGTCCCTTAGCTCTCACCTACATGCACACACACACAAACAAAAACACACATTTTAAATAATAATCTAAGTATTAGTGAGAGAGTAGGTAACTGAAGTTAGAGAGAACAATACCCTGACCTGGGTGAAGTATCTATGAAGGAGGCAGCCAGCAAGGTAGGAAGATGATTTGACCAACTTGAAGAAGCGAACAAAGTTGTTGCTATTGAGAGCTGCAAAAGCCTGCACTGCAAACTTCACCTCTGGAGAATTACGAACTTCATCTCGAAACTGCTGCACCTCTCTGTTTTCAACAAACATATAGATTAAGGTAACATAAAAAAGTATGCACGCTGGGTGCAGTAATATAATCTTTGGTATGCAGCACAATTCTAGAAGTGGCGGGCTGACCGTAGTATGTCACCATCGTTGAGTTTAAGCAGCACATTGTACTGTCGAAACTCTGCTTCTTGAGGGCAGTATATGGCCCTAGTTGCAAGGTCCTGATACATCTCCTTTAGGCTCTGCATGCACTTGGTCATATTCTCATTGTTTATCTTGGAGTCAAATGACATCATTGGCTCTTCACAAAGGTGGTGGGCACAGTGCACATGAAAGCGGGTGCATTTCTCAAGAAGAGAGACCGTTAGGGGGTCACAAAGATGTTGTTGAGTGATATCCTGAGAAAACATAGGACGTATAAGTCACTGAACAATAAAAGGATAACAGTTCAATCTTCCTTTCAGTGATAAAATGTTTACCTCTATACCAATGCCAAGTTTCGTTTAAAAATATTTGATACATGATATTGACAGTACTGGTTACTGAAATAACCGTAATAGAACAGAAACTAATGTCAAAAGCTTGATCATACTTTCAAATTTAGTTAAACTGTCTTTTAGTTGAAGCATGTTCAACATAAGCAAAGGGCTACAATGTTAGAAAAACACCAAATCAAACTTATACAGGACTTTCCATAAATTTAAGCCGGGAGACGCTGATATAAGACAAAGGGTGGTCAAACTAAATGTTAATTTGATACAGATGTTACCCAACTTTGTTTATTTTTGTTTATACGTTCATAAAATAGTTTCACCATGTTACCATGTAAACCTAAACATTAAAAAGGCACGGTGTTAGGCAACTGCAAGGACATTTATTATATAAATGATAATTTCTATAATATTTCAATCAATTTAAAAAGCTGCATTATTTACGTCAATAATACTGTGATTGCTGTGAAAGTGACACCCCTACAGCTAATGTTTACGAGCCACCTCTGTTCGCTACTGTAAACCTGAGAATATAGGGAAAGTATAAAGGGATGCCCAGGCCTCCCCATACAAAAGGGTGATTCTTGTCAAATATATATCTTTGGATATTCCTCAAATGCATGTAAAGTTTTTACAAAATAACATCATTTTTTACCTTGGGAAAATCCTATAGGTTCCAATAACTTAATATAGCGCTTTGCAAAACAGGATTACAAGGTGTGTTGCAATAAAAGCAACGTTGCCTGAGATCAATTAGGCAGGGAGTTCCCAAGCCTAAGAGCCACCCCTGCTGCATAATTTGGGTTATGGAACTATTAAAAGGGCCTGGCTAGAGGACCTCATACAGCAATTGAAGCTGATTGCAGATAAAGGCAGGCACCAAACCATTCAAGGCAATTCTAAAACTCACAGGTAACCAATAAAGGGCTGAAAGAATGTGTAATGTGATCTGTTGTTCTAGTGGCCTACGTGATAGTTCACAAGCACTAACCCAATCCCCACCTAACCCAAGGGTTTTTCTATGTGAAGATTGCAAGCTATCACCGTGTTTGCATGGATTTCCCCATGGTCTCTGGTGACTCTAAATTGTCCGTAGGTGTGAGTTGATGTCTGTCCCAATGTGTTGGCCCTGTGAAAGACTGGCGACCTGTCCCCGGGGGTACACTGCCAGTCAGCTGGGTTAAGTACCAGCCCCCCAGCAACCCTGCATAGGTTAAGCGGTACAGCTATTGGATGGAACTCCCCGTTTCCGTATCAGTATACAATTCTAAATCAGCTGACACCACTACAAGACTGAATGTACGGTTTGTTTCACATAATATTAGTTAATCACCTAGACATAGTAAAATAAACAGGGTGCTGTCAGGGTCGTGATTAAGAACGCACCCTGTACTTTACCCCTCAAAAGTAAAAAGGCAGAAAAACATAATTTTAAATTAATTGCCTATGGGTTGACGCTAAGGGTTCTAGAGTGTTTTCTCTGCGTTCAGGGGAAAATACTGTGTTCTATTGTATATCCTAACTATACGTTGGGGTCAGGGAGGTGACTAAGTACCCGATGGTCCCTCTGAAGGAGCTCCAGCATTCCTCTGTGGAGATGGGAGAACATTCGAGAAAGATGGCCATCTCTGCAGCACTCCAACAATCAGTCCTTTATGGTAGCGGGCAGACGGAAGTCACTCCTCAATAAAAGGGAGTAAAATAACAGCCCGCATGGAGTTTGCCAAAGGAACCTAAAGGACTCTCAGTCCATGATAAACAAAATTCTCTGGTTTGATGAAACCAAGACTGAATTCTTTGGCCAGAATGCCAAACGTCTTGTCTGGTGGAGACCAGGCACAGCTTATCACCTGGCTAATACCATCCCTACAGTGAAGCATGTTGGTGGATCATCATGCCGTGGGGGTGTTTTTTTTTTTTAATCGGCGGGACCCGGGAGACTAGTAAGGATCAAGGAAAAGCTACATGCAGCAATGTACTGCAATATCCCTGATGAAAACCTGCTTTAGAATGCGCTGGAGCGCAGACTGCAGTGAAGTTTCACCTTCCAACAGAACAAAGTCAAGTACACTGCCAAGATAACAAAGGAGTGGCTTCCGGACAAGACTATGAATGTCCTCGAGTGACCCAGCTAGAGCTCAAACTTGAACCCGGTTGAACATCTCTGAAGAGATCTGAAAATGGCTGTGCACCAACACTCCCCATCCAACCTGAGACAATCTGCAAAGAAGATCCCCAAATAGGTGTGTCAAACTTGTAGCATCATACTCAAGAAGACTTGAGGCTCTAATTGCTGCCAAAGATGCTTCAACAATGTATTGAGTTAAGGGTGTGAATACTTATGTACGTGATGTTTTTAATAAATTTGTAATAAATAAAAAAAAAAATTTGGCACTTGGTCATTTTGCTGTACTGTATGAAGAATGTTGAGATTTATTTTTTTGTGAATCCATTTTGAAACTGGGCTGTAACAATTAAATGTGGGAAAAGAGAAGGGGTGGATACCGTAAAGAAGTTCACAATGTCTATGCAAAATATATTCTTATCTTATGACTTGTAGTCATAGCAAATGTTAGTTGGTATTGCTGAAGCAAGATCTAGATACATAACTTGATCCGCCATTGTTATTTCTTCAACACTTCAATAGGTCAAAGGAAAACACATATTATATAACTTGTTGCAAGCACCAACCAGATGGTTCTGGGGGACCGCGACTCAAAAAGGGAGAACCAATGGTTTAAATAGCCAATGTGTATTAGCCTGTCTGTTCTTCACATTCTAACATAGCTTTAAATTGTTGAACAACAACACAATACCAAGTATTGAGCACCAAGTTCAAATTTCACCTGTCTTGCATCACAATTCGTTTTTTGCTACAATGTTACACTTTGATACATTCCGTTTTGCGGGCAAAAGGGCCCCACGTGGAAATGTACGGCTTTTCATCCAATTGCTGTGCTGTACAATTTCATTTACGCCTACAATTGGTCATGTTATGCCGAGCTTGTCATTCAAGAAGCTGTGCTGTCAATCAATACCACGTGGAATCAAGTGCTCTATGCAAAAAAAAATTTTTGCAACAAACAATGTAAATTCTTCTGATTAACTAAACAAATATAAATGTTTCATTCTGTTACTTAAAACATTTACCATATAACTGACATTATATATTTTTTAAATTAACTGTTTAAATACTTAATGTTGAAGATTCTTTAAGAAAAGCAGTTTTAAGAATTATTTCAAATACATATCATTAATTCCAACCTATATATAATTATTAAAATACACAAATTGCAAGTCTTCGTTAACTTCATGTAGACTGAACGAGCCGCTTTAAGGTAGATTTGATAGTGTTGCCTAGCTCGTGTCTGACGCTAGCGCGAGCCCTTTAGCCCGCGAAACGGAATGTGACACGAGCCTGACACGAGCTGGACACAAGCCGGACAGTGTTTCGCATGACAGAACCCCAACTTAGCAACTTGGAGTCTCCACTCTATGGATCGGCCAAATATGGTGCACTTTCCAGGTTGCTTGAAAACATTAGTAGACCTTTCCAAAAGATGACATTTATAAATAAAAACATAACATTAATATAGGTCACAATTACATTAAAGAGGTAAACAATAACTAAATTCCCACAATGACTTGCTGCAATTGGCATTGCGGGATATTTGTTATTATTTATCTGTTTAATGCAACTGTGGTATATTTAAAAAATGACTGATAATGTAATTAATGTCTGAGGTCTAGGTTTATAAATATAATTCTTTTTAAGTTACCTAATGTAATTTTTGCATCATGGACCGTATTAATTAAGTCCTGTAATTAATTAAGTAATTATTCCAACGCATTTCATTTACATTGGATCTATGTACATAAATTATGACCATGTAAATAAATTATGTTCATTTGAAATCAGAGCGTCTCATCCATCCATCAGACAAATCACTTATCCATTTTGCACTAGGGGGTGGGGAGGTTGGGGCCCATCCCAGCCAGAACAAGGCGAGAGTTGTGGTACCCCCTGGACTGGTCGCCAGACATTCAGAGGGCCGAAACAGAGACTGACAACCACTCACACTAACGGGCAATTTAGACTGCCCAATTAATCAGCATGGCATGCTCACCACTGCTCCACCATGACGACGCAATCACTCAAGACTTCCTGAAAACAGTATGTGATCGCATCACGCAATCACATCATAATGTACTTTAACACTATCTACTTACTACATACTCGATATAGGCTATGATGTTTCGCCTACAAATTGCATGTTGGCTAGGGCATTCTTGCAAACAGACTAAGCAGAGTACCGCTTGCTATTTTGTCTTAGATAGTATATGCAAACTTCTGTAAAAAAAAAAATCATCATAGGTAGCTAATGTTTTGTGTATTACTCTACATCAGTGCTCCCTAACTATATGACTGCCTATGCCAGGACTAGCCTCAGTGGTACAAGCTCCTTGGCCAGTGAGTCACAAGGACGCTCTGTTCAGTTTCTCACCGCATTGAAAGACTTTTAACAATTAAACGAATAGAGCAGAGAGGAATCTTTCCGGTTTGGCTATCTTTCAGGGCTGCAGAGATGGTTGTCCTTCTGGAAGGTTCTCCTCTCTCCACCGAGAACTGCTGGAGCTCTGACAGTGACCATCGGTTTCTTGGACACCTCCCTGACTATGGCCCTTCTCCCCCGATTGCTCAGTGCTCATTGGGACCTTAAAAGCAACAGAAATGTTTCTGTTCACTTCTCTAGACCTGTGCCACAAGCCATTCCTGTCACAGAGGTCTACAAACAATTGATTTAATGCTTGTTTTGAGTTCTGACATGCACTGTTTATTGTGGAACCTTATTTAGAGAGGTATGTGCCTTTACAAATAATGTCCATTCAATTGAATTTACCACAGGTGGACTCCCATTAACCTGCAAAAACATTTCAAAAATCAAAGGTGGAAACAGGATGCACCTGAGCTAAATTCTGAGCTTCAAGGCACAGACTAGGAATACTTAGGTACACGTGATATCTTTGTCATTTATTTTTAATACATTTGCAAAAATCAAAACAAATTAATTCATGTTGTCATAATGGAGCATTGTCTGTATATTTTTGAGGGAAAAACTTAATTTAAGATATTTGGAATAAGGCCACATTTTGCAAAATGTGTAAAAAGTGAAGCGCTGTGAATACTTTCCGGATGCACGGTACATGTTCGCTACCGATTTGAGTATGAGGTAGGTTACACCTGCTCTCTCAAAGGTAATTTTTATCTCAAAGATAGAATTTGAAACTTTTAAAGTAAGAGCTGCTGTGACCAAAACTAACAGTATATGTTGCACCCAGAAACCAAATGTAGCCACCCAGAGTGTGTCAGCGCAGGCCACCCACCATATACATCTATCACATATGATGGAGAGCAGCTTGGCCTTACACTATGCAGTATGTGGGCTGTATTGAGACGGCACAAAGCTATGCAGATTGGTCTCAAACCCATCAAAGTTAACCCATGGATAGAAACAGAGATATCTATACTTTTGAATTCACTACAAGCTGGTTGGTATGCAGTATACAGTAGTAACTGGATTGAGAGAAATGTTTTACCTTGCGGATGCCACGGGTTCTATTCCATACAAAGTCATACCAGTCACGGTAGTTGTCATGGCCCTGGTCCATGATTTGAGTGACTAGGTAGTCCATGGTCATACAGAGTACTGAGAGTGGCCGTAGCTCATGGGGGAGAGGCTCTTCCTGATCAGCAGATGAGCGGCTATACTCTTTGATGGCTGCACAATGATCCACCTGATAAAACAATAAGTAATGGGTAGGTGGGAGGTAAGCAGAACTTTTAGCGTGTAAAAACAAAGTAAATTTATCATAAAAGTGGGATTATAAAAGGACGCTGAATATCACCTTACCATCTCAGTGTTCAGAATAACCTCAAAGGCACTAAGTTGGTTTCGTGTTTCCCTCATGTAGCGTTCCTTCTCTGGGCACATGTCTGGACACGTTCCCACAAACACCTTGGACAAGTCTAAATCTGTCCGCTTTGGCCGACCTGAAATACAACGCTTAATTTGATTAGAAATGTTTTATTGGAATGATTCACAGTACCACAACTTATGTTAGTACAACTACCTTCTCTACTTCATTGCCCTCTGTCCTGTAGGTCTCCATCTTCGGTTGCAAACACCTCATATGATAGTATAACACTATAATGACAAGTTCCTGTTCCCTGTTTCCCATTTTGCCAGGATTAATAATTTTTCACAACAAATTGTAGTAAGCTATAGATTTAATTAATCAGTTCAAAGAGTGTTCAGATACTTTCCCAGGGGTTGTGATTCTCAAAAGGGGATGCGTGAACCCCTAGGGGTACTTTTGAGTCCTGCAGCGGGTATGTGAGAAATTTAAAATGTAACAAAAAAAAAGAAAAAAGAATAAAAGTCAATCATAATTCCCCAAATGAACTGTACTAATTACAATATATTGATGCAAAAGATATTCAATCCAAGTATAACCGTCTGTAAACCCACAACGCATCGGCGGGATAAAAGGCCATTTGGTAAAAAATGACCAAATAAACCCTCCATTGTATCCACAAATTAAAAAAAACGAAAATCTCTTTGGACTTTCAAATTTTCCAATGTCCTTAAACTCATCATGAACAATTCAGTCAGGAACAGTAATTAAAAATTGAGCTTGAAATGGGGATTTTTAATCAATATCACTGAATACTGGAAAAAAAAATCACTTATTTGACATTGTGTTAAAGCGGTAAAATTCTGTGGTCCTCAGCGCAATTGGGACGCCCTAAATGACTCTGCTAAGTACAACAGCGAGGTCACAGAAATTCAAGGAATGCAGCTGAACAGAGAGGAGCAACAATAGGGGACAAAGTTTGTTTTCCTATAAAACTCATCAGTAAATGAAATGCAGCACAGCTTGAAAATATACAATAGAGCCATAAGTCATAGGTCGAAATCATAGCCATTTTTTGTGAGGATAATATTGGCAGATACATTGAGAAATGCTCATCTTTGTTGCTCCCCAGGTTCTGCTCAAAAGTTTTCGTGATGTGGTCTTCACTATTGACGGCTCCTCCATCTGCTCCTCTGCCAAAGTGAGAAGTCTTGAATGTGGTCTTGGATTCCGCCCTCTCAACGGAACCTCATATGAAAGCAGTCAAGTCTGCCTTCTTCTATCTGAGACACATCTCAGACACAAACATCATTACCAGCCACAAACAGATTACAACATTCCCCAATAAGAAGATGTGGATGAATAGAGAGGTCCGCCTACTGCGGAAGGCATGAAATGCTGCTTTCAGATCAGGTGACGCACGGGCCTACAGTTCAGCCAGGGCTAACCTGAAAAGGGGCATCAAGAGGACCAAGCACAGCCACAAGCTAAGGATTGAGGAGCACATCACTTACAACTCTGACCCCCTACACATGTGGTAGGGCATCTAGGCCATCACAGACTACAAACCCACTTACACCTTCCCCCCAAACAACAACACCTCCTTGTTGTTGTAAGCCTGACAAGCTTAATAACTTCTTCGCTCGCTTTGACAGGGACAACCAGGAGCCGGCTATCAAGGCCGCACTTTCTGCAGACCACCAGCTCCTAACACTCGCCCCCACCGATATGTGCGCAGCACTGAGCAGGATCAATGCACGCAAGGCTGCTGGCCCTGATGGCCTACCCAGACGCGTCAGGCCTGCGCTGGTCAATTGACAGAGGTCCTGTCTGACGTCTCCAACCTGTCACTGGCCCAAGCAGCTGTCCCCACGTGCTTCAAATCCACTCCCACGGTGCCGGTGCTGAAACACTCCTCTGCAGCAAACCTAAATGACTTCAGCCATGTTGCACTCACCTCCACCATCATTAAGTGCTTTGAGAGGCTGGTCCTGGCTCATCTAAAATCCTGCCTACTAACCACACTGGACCCCTTCTAATTCGCCTACGGTCAGAACAGGAGTACGGAGGACGCCATCTCCACAGCGCTACCACTCCGCTCTCTCCCACTTGGATAGCAACTCCTATATAAGAATTCTATTCATTGACTTCAGTTCAGCATTCAACACCATCATCCCCTCCAAACTGATCACCAAACTTGGTGACCTTGGTATCAACCCCTTACTCTGCAACTGGATATTAGACTTCCTAACCAACAAATATCGGTATGTTAGGTTAGACAATCTCACCTCCTCAACCCTCATCCTGAGCACTGACGTCCCACAAGGCTGTGTGCGGAGTCCTCTCCTATACTCTCTCTTCACCCATGACTGCACTCCTGTACATGGCTCCAATACCATTGTCAAGTTTGCAGACAACACAAAGGTGGTTGGTCTCATAAATAACAACGACGAGACGGCCGTTAGGGAGGAGGTCCAGTACCTAGCATCCAGCGTGGTGCGCCGACAACAACCTGGCCCTCAACACCAAGAAGACCAAGGAGCTCATTGTGGATTTCAGAAAGACCAAAGGAGGCACGCACATCCCGATCTGCACCGATGGGACGGAGGGTGAACATGTCAACAGCTTCAAGTTTCTGGGTGTCCACATCTCCGAGGACCTCAACACTCCCACCCTGGTCAATATGGCTCACCAGAGACTCTTCTTCATGAGAAGACTGAGGAAAGCTCATCTGTCTCCTCAGATTCTGGTGAACATCCTCACCAATCGCATCACAGTTTGGTACGGCAGCTGTTCTGCATCGAACCGGAAAACACTTCAGAGGGTGGTGAAGACAGCCCAACGCATCACCAGCAATCCCCTCCCAGCAATTAAGACTGTTCAGCACAAACGCTGTCTGCGGAAGGCACACAGCATCGTCAGGGACACCTCCCACCCCAGCCACAGACTGTTTGCCCTCCTTCCCTCTGGGAGGCGCTACAGGGGCCTCTCTTCTATTCAATTCAATTCAATTCAATTCAATTTTATTTATATAGCGCTTTTTACAAAAACAATTTGTCACAAAGCAGCTTTACAGAAATATGGATGTTATGGACATAAAAGATTTATCC